>JARLTB010000032.1:115000-205000 GCA_030141615.1 Unio pictorum
CTAAAAAGGGGTGTAAGACATTATAAAACTGCAGTCAGTTTGATATGAAAGCTATAATCCTAACCAAATTTCAATTTGAGTTACAAATTATAAAATTAACTGACTATAATCATTTAAAATTTAAGCTAAACAGATGCATAAAAATAGACTTGTCAAATTCTATTTGTCTGTGCTAAATGGTTCTTAACAAGTGTATCTAAAAGAATATATAGAATGGATGCAGAGACGCATGGACAGATTGGACCAAATTAAGATGCCCCCATTTCAAGCAATGGAGAAATTTTTAAAACTATGTTATCTTTGTACACCTTGTATAACCTAGGAGATCTTTTCCCAAGCAACAACAGTGAGAAATAAACAAATTTTCTTCTTGATGTTTATACTGTACAACTAAAGTAAACATGAAAAATCTCAAGGGAATTACTGACATAAACACTACTACAACTGAGTTTGTGATTCACTGATACAAAACTAATTTTAATACTGTGATTCAACTTTAATCACTGAAATCCACCCCCACACCAAGAATATAACATTTTTAACTTTAAAAACATTCTGTACAATTAAAGTTAGATCTCTCTAATGTACATGTACTTGCAATCACTGTATCAATGGATGAGAAACAAGTACAGTTGGAGACTAGATTTGTTGTCTCTGCTGTACATGTGATCATCCTACACAAGGATAAGAAACATGTACGAGTGTACAGATTAGTTTTAATGTCTCTACTGTACATGCCATCACTGTATACAAGGATGAGAAACATGTACGAGTGGACAGATTAGATTTGATGTCTCTACTGTACATGCAATCATCGTATACAAGGATGAGAAACATGTACAAGTGGACATATAAGATTTGATGCTTCTACTGTACATGCAATCACCGTATACAAGGATGAGAAACATGTACGAGTGGACATATTAGATTTGAAATCTCTACTGTACATGCAATCACCGTATACAAGGATGAGAAACGTACAAATGGACAGATTAAATTTGACCTCTCTACTGTACTTGGAATCACCCTATGCAAGGATGAGAAACGTACAAGTGGACAGATTAGATTTGATGTTTCTACTGTACTTTAGATTATTGATAATACACTAAAAGAGAAACATATACAATGCAGGTAATTGGAATTGTATCTCGGATATACTTATTATGATCAAATATATCAAGATATACTCATCAGAGACAAGATATACTCATCAGAGACAAGATATACTCATCAGAGACAATATATACTCATCAGAGACAAGATATACTCATCAGAGACAATATATACTCATATGAAATATGAAATATCAACAGATTCTATCTCTATGTTATACATACAATGAGATGATAAACATGTACAGGAAAATTAACTAAACAATTAAAAATAATTTGCAAGATCCTCCTGACTAATGATTTGGCAAAAAGTCATTGGTAAGGTCAGTCATTGGTAAGGTCAGTCATTGGTAAGGTCAGTCATTGGTAAGGTCAGTCATTGGTAAGGTCAGTCATTGGTAAGGTAAGTCATTGGTAAGGTCAGTCATTGGTAAGGTCAGTCATTGGTAAGGTCAGTCATTGGTAAGGTAAGTCATTGGTAAGGTCAGTCATTGGTAAGGTAAGTCATTGGTAAGGTCAGTCATTGGTAAGGTAAGTCATTGGTAAGGTCAGTCATTGGTAAGGTCAGTCATTGGTAAGGTCAGTCATTGGTAAGGTCAGTCATTGGTAAGGTCAGTCTGCCCTAGGTTATACATACAATGTATATACATACAAGTTACTTCCAACTGCAAACAATACAGAAACTAATCTGCCATGACATAATTCACCAACATATCTCTTTTGTTTGTCTCACTGGTTACTAATAACAAACAAACTGCATCAAATGAGATCTGTCTGTACATTATGGGACAACAGATTTGAGTCTGCTGGTGTTTACCAGTATGGTAAGTAAATCGAAGATACAACTTGTGTCTAATTTTTTCAATGAATTTGTGCTTTTAATAATCTTTCAATATTGTAAGTGAAAAAGTATATGCCCCCATTTCAAAACCATTGGCAGAAAGCATATTTTACAAAGTATTATTTCTGTTTTGATTGTGACAAAACAACACTGGTATGAGCTACATTAGACTGCCAAATCAAAAACATCTGCTGTACAACCCTTTCCCATTATAAATTAAACCAAAATATTTAGTCCTGGGCAAACTACAGGCTAGAATATGTTGCAAGTAAAATATGATGTTAGATGCAATATTGACTAAACCCCAGCAGGGACTTTTCCTGCATTTATAACAACGTTTTTTTTATGGTCTTCACAGCGTATATCACAAGGTGTCCAAAACAGCCAAAATCCTTACGAATTTTGCTCAATGAGAATTTCATTTTCTTCCTTAAACCAGATATATGTAGTCACAAATGTTTGGGTACAATCATAATTTCCAAAGTAGAGTGGCTTCTAATTTCATAATGTTCCTTTAAAAAAAGTATGGGTTTTCAAAACCAATCAAAATAAATTTAAATATATTTGTACTTCAGTCTGATTTTGATTTTTATGAATTTAGGAATTTTTATGAATCAATTTCAAGCACATACACACTTTTCAAGTTAAAATCCTGACCAAACTCTTATTTTCAAGTATTTTAATGATTTTAAAGTCATACAAACCAGGTATAAAAAATTATTTAAATAATTAATTGTATCAAGCTAAGTTCTTTATTATGATAATGTTCAAGGTAATTCATCGTCAAATGTCAAGTTTTGTTGTGTAATCTAGATCTACCACCAGAAAATGAAGATCTGCACAGAACCAGACCTACCACCAGAAAATGAAGATCTGCACAGAACCAGACCTACCACAAGAAAATGAAGATCTGCACAGAACCAGACCTACCACAAGAAAATGAAGATCTGCACAGACCCAGATCGGCCAACAGAAAATGAAGATCTGCACAGAACCAGACCTACCACCAGAAAATGAAGAGTTGCACAGACCAAGATCTGTCACCAGAAAATGAAGATCTGCACAGATCCAGACCTACCATCAGATTAGGAAGATCTGCCTTTATGTAGCTGTGAATAATCAACAGAGCAAACAACATGGGGTCTGATCTACTGGCATAGTATGTTATGGCACATCAGAGACACGTATACAGTAGCTGATGGCACATCGGAGACACATAAATACATATAAAGTAGCTGATGGCACATCGAAGACACATAAATACATATACAGTTGCAGATGGCACATCGGAGACACATAAATACATATACAGTAGCTGATGGCACATCGAAGACACATAAATACATATACAGTAGCAGATGGCACATCGGAGACACATAAATACATATACAGTAGCTGATGGCACATCGAAGACACATAAATACATATACAGTAGCTGATGGCACATCGGAGACACATAAATACATATACAGTAGCTGATGGCACATCGAAGACACATATATACATATACAATAGTTAATGAAACAGCCGAGACACATATATACATATATGGTAGCTGATGGCACATAATTGGCATTCAAACAGAACCAGTAAAAGTAAATGCAAATGAGAAAAAAAATACTGTAATTAACTTTTTTACAGAAAAACATTTAAAAGACTAGAAAGTTTCATGTCTATGCTGTACTTATGAATTATGAAGTGTCGACAGAAACATGTACATGAACTCTGATCTGAGAATTAAAAGCATGCTGCGATCACTGTCCACAATCTGTATGTGGACCCAAATCTGTACAACACTGCCAATGATCTGTACAACACTGCCCACAATCTGTACAACACTGCCTATGATCTCTACATCACTGCCCACAATCTGTACAATACTGCTCATTGCCAAACGGAAGTATACGGAAAACAGGATAGTATATAAATATAATATAAATTTAGACAAGTGGAGGAAGAAACTTGTGTAAGGAGATTTTTTTTGTGTGTCAAATTTGTTTATCACGGGCAGCAAACATAAAACTCATAAAACCATTGCAGTATGTAACACAAAACCTCGTGTTGATAGGAGACCATTGTTGATAGGAAACCATTGTTGATAGCAGACCCATGTTTAAGACTCTGATTGGACATCTGATTAGCAACATTGTTATTTAGGAGGAAGAGGACTTTTTCACAAGATGTCTTTTAGTGACAACCAATTAATCGTGAAATAACCATTCATCTTGAAGGAGTATCAACAAGATTTTTAAAATGACCACCATGGCCAAATTTACAGCCCTCTTTTCATTTAGGACATCGTAATAAGTCTTTTTATTTAGGACACTGTAATAAGTCTTTTAATTTAGGACATCGTAATAAGTCTTTTCATTTATTTAGGACATCATAATAAGTCTTTTTATTTAGGACATCGTAATAAGTCTTTTTATTTATGACATCGTAACAAGTCTTTTCTTTTAGGACATCGTAACAAGTCTTTTCTTTTAGGACATCGTAACAAGTCTTTTCTTTTAGGACATCGTAACAAGTCTTTTCTTTTAGGACATCGTAACAAGTCTTTTCTTTTAGGACATCGTAACAAGTCTTTCTTTTAGGACATCGTAACAAGTCTTTTCTTTTAGGACATCGTAACAAGTCTTTTCTTTTGACAAAGCCATTCAGGAGAAATAGCATTAGCCCGATTATCAAGAATGTTGCTGTGGTGGCCATATTGTACATCATTTCAGCACCATTTCATTTAGAATTAACTCAACATCATAAGAAGTCTTTATAAACATTCATTCTGGAGAAGTAGCAATAACAAAGATAATCAAAATGGCTGTTATAGTGGCCATGCAGGAGAGTGCAGCACCATCTTTATCTCGGACCAACTAGTCCATGGAATGAGGATGTGTGAAAAGTTTGATTTTATTTCTCCAATTAATTTAAAAGTATCGGACAATAAATGGTAGCCAGAAGACAACTAGACCATCTCACAAGATCTTCTGGGCCAGCAGTACTAAAACAATTCAAGATAATTATATAAATATTTTCCATTGATGTCTCAGGTAGTCTCACCACATTCTTAACAAAGGTTAAAGGTTAAATGACAACTGATTTTATAAGATATTTTTTAATGGTGATTTCCAGATTCCTTCTATTTTTCAGCATAAACTTGAGAAAGATTAAGAATCAATCTCAATCAAAATACATTTCTAGCTACAACATTCACATATGGAGTTATTATTTATCAAAAATATTTTAACAGATGAAATTTATGAATGTTGGCGACCCATCATGTAAAACACAACCTGCAGTATGTTTTGTTGTGTAAAGTATTTTCAAAACAAGAACACTCTAGGCTCGTCATCCACTAACATGGTCAATATCATTACCCATGCATCGTCTCCCACACATGCAACAATGATAAGAAGACATCTGACTGAAACTTCTGGGCGAGTGTAAACTGACTCCAGATGATGAAATAGCTGCAGAGTACCATCACATATGTACTACTGCACTCGACAAAAACTGAAATAAGCTTTGGGATTCCCTGGTGTCTTTCACTGTGATGTCATCATGTTTGACTGGTCTTAGGACTCTTGTTTACTTAAGAGTTCCGTTGTTTAGCTATGCCATAATGGCAAAGATGAGACAAGGAACCTAGTCCTTTTGAATAAAAGCATAATTTCTTTCATAAAAGAAGTCCTTCTATTCAAATATAGTAGGAAAAGATCCAACAACCAGGAAAATTACAATCTATGTCGGCAATATTATTCAATACATTTTAATTGTTTCATCCTTAGATACAATCTGCATTGGCAATATTATTCAATACGTTTTAATAGTTTCATCCTTAGATACATTGAATACTGATCACACACTAGTCCAACAAAATTGTGCTGAATACGATTTTTTTTCCTTTGTTTTTTTTTGTTCTTGTCTTGAATTTGCCTTAAGAGAACTAAACGGATTTTAAAGTTCCAATGATGAACTAATTTCAACTCATAATATCCACAAAAACTGAAAATGAGTAACCCCACTAGTAAGCAACATGTATGTTTTTCAAGTGTTTTGTCTCCTGTCCTGGCGGCTGATGGTGACTTTTAGACACAGAAGAAATATCCGAGTACATGTCCAAACTGTAATTTTTGGACAGTTTTTCAGAATTACTCATACAGCTATTGCTTGGATTCACTATTGGTATCATATGTGGGTTGGTGTGACCCGAATGTGAAAACATGTCCTTGTCATGTGTGGGAACTGGATTAAACTGTGCATTACGTGTCAGTCTCGATTGTGCATTACACCGTCTCCTTTGTAGAATAAAAATTCCAACAACAATAAGAAAAACAAATGCAGAACAGGTAGCTATGGCAATTATTTGAGGTTGATTTCCCATGAATCCTGAATTTGTAGAATTATCATTTGTTTCTGCAGAAGATCCATACGATGGACTGTAAGGATCCTGATTATTACGTTTAAGTAGTTTATCATGCGGATCTGATGGAATGTTCACACTGGACGATGCAAAGTCTGAAATATGAAAAAGAATTTCCCAAAGTTTCAAAAATTAACGTTCACTTACTTAATGATGATAACCATTACAATTATGCAAAATGCAAAACAAAGAAAATTGAACTCGGATGTAAAGCTATGACTTTCATCAGTCCCTTTATCAGTCCAATCAGTCCCTTTATCAGTCCAATCAGTCCCTTTATCAGTCTAATCAGTCCCTTTATCAGTCCAATCAGTCCCTTTATCAGTCTAATCAGTCCTTTAATCAGTCCAATCAGTCCCTTTATCAGTCTAATCAGTCCCTTTATCAGTCCAATCAGTACCTTTATCACAGTTTAGTTAGTCCCTTTATCATTCCAATCAGTCCCTTTATCAGTCTAATCAGTCCCTTTATCAGTCCAATCAGTACCTTTATCATAGTTTAGTTAGTCCTTTTATCAGTCCAATCAGTCCCTTTATCAGTCCAATCAGTCCCTTTATCAGTCCAATCAGTACCTTTATCATAGTTTAGTTAGTCCTTTTATCAGTCCAATCAGTACCTTTATCACAGTTTAGTTAGTCCCTTTATCAGTCCAATCAGTCCCTTTATCACAGTTTAGTTAGTCCCTTTATCAGTCCAATCAGTCCCTTTATCAGTCCAATCAGTACCTTTATCATAGTTTAGTTAGTCCTTTTATCAGTCCAATCAGTACCTTTATCACAGTTTAGTTAGTCCCTTTATCAGTCCAATCAGTCCCTTTATCATAGTTTAGTTAGTCCTTTTATCAGTCCAATCAGTCCCTTTATCAGTCTAATCAGTCCCTTTATCAGTCCAATCAGTCCCTTTATCAGTCTAATCAGTCCCTTTATCAGTCCAATCAGTCCCTTTATCAGTCTAATCAGTCCCTTTATCAGTCCAATCAGTCCCTTTATCAGTCTAATCAGTCCCTTTATCAGTCCAATCAGTCCCTTTATCAGTCTAATCAGTCCTTTTATCAGTCCAATCAGTCCCTTTATCAGTCCAATCAGTCCCTTTATCAGTCTAATCAGTCCCTTTATCAGTCCAATCAGTCCCTTTATCAGTCCAATCAGTCCCTTTATCAGTCTAATCAGTCCCTTTATCAGTCCAATCAGTCCCTTTATCAGTCTAATCAGTCCCTTTATCAGTCCAATCAGTACCTTTATCAGTCCAATCAGTCCCTTTATCAGTCTAATCAGTCCCTTTATCACAGTTTAGTTAGTCCCTTTATCAGTCCAATCAGTCCCTTTATCAGTCCAATCAGTCCCTTTATCAGTCCAATCAGTCCCTTTATCAGTCCAATCAGTACCTTTATCAGTCCAATCAGTCCCTTTATCAGTCCAATCAGTACCTTTATCACAGTTTAGTTAGTCCCTTTATCATTCCAATCAGTCCCTTTATCAGTCCAATCAGTCCCTTTATCAGTCCAATCAGTCCCTTTATCAGTCCAATCAGTCCCTTTATCAGTCCAATCAGTCCCTTTATCAGTCCAATCAGTCCCTTTATCAGTCCAATCAGTCCTTTTTCAGTCCAATCAGTCCCTTTATCAGTCCAATCAGTCCCTTTATCAGTCTAATCAGTCCCTTTATCAGTCCAATCAGTCCCTTTATCAGTCCAATCAGTCCCTTTATCAGTCTAATCAGTCCCTTTATCAGTCCAATCAGTCCCTTTATCAGTCTAATCAGTCCCTTTATCAGTCCAATCAGTACCTTTATCAGTCCAATCAGTCCCTTTATCAGTCTAATCAGTCCCTTTATCACAGTTTAGTTAGTCCCTTTATCAGTCCAATCAGTCCCTTTATCAGTCCAATCAGTCCCTTTATCAGTCCAATCAGTCCCTTTATCAGTCCAATCAGTACCTTTATCAGTCCAATCAGTCCCTTTATCAGTCCAATCAGTACCTTTATCACAGTTTAGTTAGTCCCTTTATCATTCCAATCAGTCCCTTTATCAGTCCAATCAGTCCCTTTATCAGTCCAATCAGTCCCTTTATCAGTCCAATCAGTCCCTTTATCAGTCCAATCAGTCCCTTTATCAGTCCAATCAGTACCTTTATCAGTCCAATCAGTCCCTTTATCAGTCCAATCAGTACCTTTATCACAGTTTAGTTAGTCTCTGTATCAGTCCAATCAGTCCCTTTATCAGTCCAATCAGTCCCTTTATCAGTCCAATCAGTCCCTTTATCAGTCCAATCAGTCCCTTTATCAGTCCAATCAGTCCCTTTATCAGTCCAATCAGTCCTTTTTCAGTCTAATCAGTCCCTTTATCAGTCCAATCAGTCCCTTTATCAGTCTAATCAGTCCTTTTATCAGTCCAATCAGTCCCTTTATCAGTCCAATCAGTCCCTTTATCAGTCCAATCAGTACCTTTATCACAGTTTAGTTAGTCCCTTTATCATTCCAATCAGTCCCTTTATCAGTCCAATCAGTCCCTTTATCAGTCCAATCAGTCCCTTTATCAGTCCAATCAGTCCCTTTATCAGTCTAATCAGTCCCTTTATCAGTCCAATCAGTCCCTTTATCAGTCTAATCAGTCCCTTTATCAGTCTAATCAGTCCTTTAATCAGTCCAATCAGTCCTTTTATCAGTCCAATCAGTCCCTTTATCAGTCCAATCAGTACCTTTATCACAGTTTAGTTAGTCCCTTTATCATTCCAATCAGTCCCTTTATCAGTCTAATCAGTCCCTTTATCAGTCCAATCAGTCCCTTTATCAGTCCAATCAGTCCCTTTATCAGTCTAATCAGTCCCTTTATCAGTCCAATCAGTCCCTTTATCAGTCTAATCAGTCCCTTTATCAGTCTAATCAGTCCTTTAATCAGTCCAATCAGTCCTTTTATCAGTCCAATCAGTCCCTTTATCAGTCTAATCAGTCCCTTTATCAGTCCAATCAGTACCTTTATCACAGTTTAGTTAGTCCCTTTATCAGTCCAATCAGTCCCTTTATCAGTCTAATCAGTCCTTTTATCAGTCCAATCAGTCCCTTTATCAGTCTAATCAGTCCCTTTATCAGTCCAATCAGTACCTTTATCACAGTTTAGTTAGTCCCTTTATCAGTCCAATCAGTCCCTTTATCAGTCTAATCAGTCCCTTTATCAGTCTAATCAGTCCTTTAATCAGTCCAATCAGTCCTTTTATCAGTCCAATCAGTCCCTTTATCAGTCCAATCAGTCCATTTATCAGTCTAATCAGTCCTTTTTCAGTCCAATCAGTCCCTTTATCAGTCCAATCAGTCCTTTTATCAGTCCAATCAGTCCCTTTATCAGTCTAATCAGTCCCTTTATCAGTCCAATCAGTACCTTTATCACAGTTTAGTTAGTCCCTTTATCATTCCAATCAGTCCCTTTATCAGTCTAATCAGTCCCTTTATCAGTCCAATCAGTCCCTTTATCAGTCTAATCAGTCCTTTAATCAGTCCAATCAGTCCCTTTATCAGTCCAATCAGTCCCTTTATCAGTCTAATCAGTACCTTTATCACAGTTCAGTCAGTCCCTCCAATCAGTCCCTTTTCTCAGTTCAGTCAGTCTGTTTATTGCAGTTCAGCCAGTCCTTATATAAGTTCAGTTGCTATTTCTCTGTTCAGTCAGTCCCTTTATCACAATCCAATCAGTTCCTTTATCATAGCCCAATCAGTCCCTTTATCACAGTTCAGTTAGTCACTTTATCACAGTTCGGTTGCTTTTTCTCTGTTCAGTCAGTCTCTCCAATCAGTTTAAAGCAGTTCAGTCAGTCCGTTATCAAAGTTCAATCAGTCCCTTTATCACAGTCCAATCAGGTCTATTATCACAGTCCAATCACTCTTTTTATCACAGTTATTAGTCCCCTTATTACAGTTTAGTCAGGCCCTTTATCAGTCCAATCAGTCCCATTATCACAGTCCAACCAGTCCCTTTATCACAGTCCAGTCAGTCCCTTTATCACAGTCCAATCAGGCACTTTACCACAGCCTAATCAGGCACTTTATCACAGTTCAGTCAGTCCCTTAATCACAGTTTTATTGCTTTTTTTGGTTAGTCAGTCTCTTTATCACTGTCCAATCAGTCCATTTATCACAGTCCAGTCAGTCCTTTTATCACAATTCAGTCAGTCCCTTTATCACAGTTCAGTCAGTCCCTTTATCACAATTCAGTCAGTCCCTTTATCACAATATAGTCAGTCCCTTTATAACAATTCAGTTTGCATTTTCTCTGTTCACAGCCCAATCAGCCACTTTATGACAGAGTTCAATCTATCTTGCTTCATTCTCTGAAAAATTGAAAAATCATCTACAAGTAAGCTTTTAGCCTGAGATAAATCACTTCAAAAAATATATTTGATAATATCATGTGCAAAAGAAGTGGGTTTTACAGTATACTGTACACAATGGCCAAGCCGAGTAAGTATACTGTACACAATGGCCAAGCCAAGTAAGTATACTGTACACAATGGCCAAGCTGAGTAAGTATACTGTACACAATGGCCAAGCCAAGCAAGTATACTGTACACAATGGCCAAGCCGAGTAAGTATACTGTACACAATGGCCAAGCCAAGTAAGTATACTGTACACAATGGTCAAGTATACTGTACACAATGGCTAAGCCGAGTAAGTATACTGTACACAATGGCTAAGCCGAGTAAGTATACTGTACACAATGGCTAAGCCGAGTAAGTATACTGTACACAATGGCCAAGCCAAGTAAGTATACTGTACACAATGGCCAAGCCAAGTAAGTATACTGTACACAATGGCCAAGCCAAGTAAGTATACTGTACACAATGGCCAAGCCAAGTAAGTTTACTGTACACAATGGCTAAGCCAAGTAAGTATACTGTACACAATGGTTAAGCCAAGTAAGTTTACTGTACACAATGGCCAAGCCGAGTAAGTATACTGTACACAATGGCCAAGCCAAGTAAGTTTACTGTACACAATGGCTAAGCCAAGTAAGTATACTGTACACAATGGCTAAGCCGAGTAAGTATACTGTACACAATGGCCAAGCTGAGTAAGTATACTGTACACAATGGCCAAGCCAAGTAAGTATATTGAACATAACTATTTTCTTGATGAGCATATACATTGATAAGAGCATATCTCCTCCATTTCCAAACTTATATTCATATTTTTATGTAAGACAACGTTTTAAAGTAAGAACCACACCTCGTCCTCTTTTCAAACTTAAGACTGTAAAAATCTGTTGCTATAGGTAAATATTTTCAAACTTAAGACTGTAAAAACTTGTTGCCATAGGTAAATATTTTCAAACTTAAGACTGTAAAAACCTGTTGCCATAGGTAAATATTTTAGCAATACCTGTAGTACCAATGGTTAGAAATGCACTTCTGAAACTGTAGCCCCTGCTGTTGGCTCCAAGACAAATGTACATCCCTGCATCATCCTCATTGACCCTTGGGATGTTTAATTTGTTGATATAGGACCCATCAGGGCCATTCCAAACCTTTCCAGCCTTAAGGACAATGAACTTTTGTCCTTCCACTTCAATGGTGGCATTTTCATTGGTCAGCGTGTTGAGATTATTTATTTTCTTCAACCACTGAAAGAAAAAAGACAGCTTAATAAAAGAGGAGAACATAGAGATTCTTCATCAAGAAATTCAAGGAGTTTTCAAGGATAAATATTATTTTCATGCCCTCATAATGTATAAACTTAGAAACAATTTTTGATAATGTCATGCCTTGGATTGGTCTGGTATTGTATGGCACATAAACACAAGCAGGTTATTTAGCACAGAGGCAATTGGAGAACAGTGCCTTGTCCAAGGCCATATGGTTGTAGCTGACCCTGGCTGGTCCAATGGTAGGATTTGAACCCACACCTTTTTGGTTATTAGTTTGGCACACAAACCACTGAGCTACCAACAGCTCAATGATGGTATGTCAAGCTTACAAAATTTCAGAATAAAGTATTACACAATAAATAAGAAAAAAAATTGTTAAAGTAATCCAAGATAAATAAATGCAAGCTCAAATAGCTTTGATGTATTGGTGTATATGGGTATGTGTTATGGGGGACCTGGTGTATTGGGTATGGGGGTATTGGTGTATTGGGTATGGGGGTATTGGGGTATGTTAATGGGGGTATTGGTGTATTGGGTATGGGGGTATTGGGGTATGTTAATGGGGGTATTGGTGTATTGGGTATGGGGGTATTGGGGTATATTAATGGGGTATTGGTGTATTAGGTATGGGGGTCTTGGGGTATGTTAATGGGGGTATTGGTGTATTGGGTATGGGGGTATTGGGGTATGTTAATGGGGGTATTGGTGCATGGGTTATAGTGGTATTTTTGTGTATTGAGTTATGGGGATATTGGGGTATTGGTTATGGGGATATTGGTATATTGGGGTATGGGGCATATGTGTATTCATCTCATGCACAACTGTTCAGGAGTTCATATTTTTATTTTACCAGTAGTCATAACACCATCTGGATATTTTCATGAATATTCATATCACCATCTGGATACTTTCATGAATAAACAAAATTTATTCTAAATTCAGCATACTAGCAATATTTCACTTCTTTCACATTATCCCCAAGACTGTAAACCTTTTTCACATCCTGATCCAAAATAGGTTTCTCATTCTCTCAGTATTCAATTTCTTTATGCTTTTCACATTTCCTCTGAGACTGCAAACCTATTTTACTTACTGTCACGGAATTGTATAAACCCATTTTGTTTATTTATTAAATTTGTATACAATATCTGTATAAATACCTCACCGCATGTAAAGCTCTTTACATTACGAAACATCTTTTCAGTCAGCGGTCTACTATAAGGACTCGCACATCTCCAGCTGTAGAGGTATATAATTTTAAATCGTTTCTTGTATATATGATTACACTATTGTACTACCGTGTCAATTTTTGCATCATTTGTAGTTTTGGTTTACACAAAATAATGCACCCGTTTAAATTCTTGTTTATGACTTAGCAAAAGTTTAGTACAGTAGGTTTCTTATCAAGCAAGGTTAGGTTTATTTCTGAACTTGTTATTTTTGTAATTATTGTGCCGGTATTATTATCTGTATAACTTACTGTGGATAACGTTTTCATGTTTTTATGCCCTTGTCATATATATAGTAAACAGTATTGGATGTTTCAGCTGTCCAGTATCTGGAGTGTCTGGTGTTGTCCAGAGTGACCAGAGCAACCCGAGCGTTCCAAGTACCAGAGGAATCGAGGTCTATGTGGTGCAAGCTGTAAAGCCAACCACAGGAATTATTTGTAGCAGTTATGAAGCTGAATTGTAGAAACTGTAGAGCTGAAATAGTGTTCTGACAACAGAGTGTGTCGGCTTGCATGTAATCTTGTAGCCATGGGCTAATTTTGTGGTTTCGTAAAACCCACTGTATTTTTCCTGACTGTAAAGATAAGTTATATATCTGTCCTTTTTCACTTTGAGTGAATTCATTTTACTACATGAGTAAAATTCTACATAGTTTGCTAGCTGAGTAAACTATATTCATCTTTCCATCGTTAAGTCACTGTGAATCATTCATACCTTGTGTTTGTCTTCTGTAGAGTAAATAGTTTGTATTTTTCTTTATTACATTTGTGCGTAATTATGTTAATAATCCAATATTTGGATTAAATATACACTCACGTATTCATAACTTAATTGCTCATTCAAGTCATTCATTAATAAACATGTTCAAACATGTTTAAAAAGTGTTCTGTTGTGAATCCGAAAATCCCACTCTGTTATCTTGTTACACTTACTGATCTTACATATGTAATTCGCTCGGTATTTAATTTATGTATGTTTCTCACATTTCCCTCACAACTGCAAAGCTTTCTTACACACTGATCTAACAGGTTTCTAAAATTATCTAGTAATACTGATGGTGGGGACTTTTGAACTATTAGTTGAAATGCATATAAAATTTCAATTCTGGTGATTTTGATCTTGAAACTATTCCTATAGTATTTCAAACATTTCAAAGTAACCACTAAAATTCAAGCACTATTTGAGGTAACCATAAAAATTCAAGCATCTTTCAAATTAACCAATAAAATTCAAGCACTTTTCAAGGTAACCACTAAAATTCAAGCACTTTTCAAGGTAACCACTATAATTCAAGCACATTTCAAGGTAATCACTAAAATTCAAGTACATTTCAAAGTAACCACTAAAATTTACATGCTTTTCAAGGTAACAACTAATGCTCCAGCATTTTCAAAGTTGCGCAGATGCAGTAGATACAAAACATAAATATTTAAAAAAACCAGGTCATAAAATGTTTCAAAATGATTTGTAATTCAGTACTAAAATTGGTTTACAAATGGGTGGCAATGAGACAGTAAAGATGAAACACAATACAGTGCTTCCTTGACTTACAAGTGTGCCAACTAATGAGTTTTTTAGATAAGAGCCTTTTCTCAGCCGATCTTTTGCTTTGAGTTGAGAGCTAAAATTCAGGTTACGAGCCAGCTTCAGATACCCAACCGCTAGTTGGCACAGCGAATGCCACAGTGAACGCTGCAACATCCGCCCAGCATCCTGTGTCTCATTTTGTTCACTTTAAGCGGTTAGCTTGCAGTGGAAGCATCAGTGTTGTGCTCACATTTGTGCTTGCAGTTATTTTGCAAAACTTCGTTTTTCCAACCATGGATCCGAAGAAAGTGAGTGCTAGGGACAGTGCTGACAAGAAGATGATGATGATGTGCATTGAATTAAAGAAAGAAATTATCGAAAAACATGACCAAGTGTGTGTGTGTAGTTGACTTGGTGAAGCAGTATGAGCGTAGCACTTCTATGATCTGCACCATACTGAATCAGAAGGAGTCGATAAAGGCTATAACGCCAGCCAAGGGCATTTAAATAATTTCTAAACAGCGGACATCTATCCATGAAAATATGGAGAAGCTGCTGATGGTGTGGTTGACGGAGAAGCAGGAGATACCATGCTATAATCTGCGAGAAGGCACGAGCTATTTACGCCGAGTTGCTGCTGCAGACCCCAAGCACTTCAACAAATGAGGCATTGGGCGAGCCATTTAAAGCCAGTCGCCGCTGGTTCGAGAATTTTAAAAAGAGGACCAGCATTCACTTTGTTGTCAGGCATGGTGAGGCAGCGAGCACAAATATGAAGGCAGCTGAGGATTACCTCAAAACCTTTGCTGGAAATATAGCAGCAGAAGTATACATTCCCCAGCAAGTCTTCAACTGTGATGAGACAGGACTCTTCTGAAAGAAGATGCAAAGGAGGACTTGTATAATGGCAGAGGAGAAGAGGATACCAGGACACAAACCCATGAAGGATAGGCTAACCCTCACACTCTGCACCAATGCGAGTGGCGACTGCAACTTTAAGCCACTGTTTGTTTATCATTCGGAAAACCCCCGAGCCTTTAAGCCACATAAGATTCTGAAAGAAAAACTGCAGGATATGTGGAGGGCAAACCCGAGGGCATGGATCACCAGGCAGTTCTTTGTGGAGTGGGTGAATTTAGTCTTTGGTCCTGACATTAAGAAATATCTCCAGGAAAATAACCTACCCCTGCAAGCCCTTCAAGTCCTGGACAATCCACCTGCTCACCCACCTAACCCTGAAGATGACATCCTTGAAGAGTTCAAGTTTATAAAGGTTCTCTACCTTCCACCCAACACCACACCTACCTTGCTGCCTATGGACCAGCAGGTGATTTCTAATTTCATGAAGCTCCACCAAGCACTTGTTCTGCCACTGCTTTGAGGTGATGGAGAGCACAAACCTCACCCTTCGAGAGTTCTGGAAGGACCACTATAACATCGTGATATGCCTCAGAATTATAGATATTGCAGTGTTGTTTATTTAGGTCCGGAATGGATTAATGGCATTTCAATTCATTTCAATGGGGAAAATTGATTTGACATATGAGTAATTTGAGTTATGAGCTCTGTCACGGAATGAATTAAACTCGTAAGTCAAGGTACCACTGTATGCAACTTTGACTTGGTAATAAGGCTAGGAGAGTGCTAGGTGAATTTTCAACCATGCAAAATGAAGAATGAACTAGAAATAACAGGAAAAACAGAAAGGTCAGCAATGTAAAAATTGTTCATTTGCTACCAACCTTCATGTGCCATAAATGTGTCTAATAGCTTACTTGTATGTCATAAATGTGTCTAATAGCTTACTTGTATGTCATAAATGTGTCTAATAGCTTACTTGTATGTCATAAATGTGTCTAATAGCTTACTTGTATGTCATAAATGTGTCTAATAGCTTACTTGTATGTGTGGTTGAACTGCACTCTTTGCTCGACACTGAAAAGAAACTGTTCCCCCTAAAGGTACCGTCTCATTCACTGGATGTGGACCCATTAAAACTGGTTTGGAAGTTATCTTTGCTGCAAAAACAAACAGAATGGTATTTGAGTATTTTAGTTTTGGAATATATCACCAAACATTAATAAAGATTTTCATGAATGTCATTCAGTACATTAAGCTACAATGGGCAATAACTCTAATAAACATGCAGCAACAAAGTGACTTGTCTATATGCACTATCTAAAGGTCATAATCAGAGTACAAGTCCATATCCATGGCAACATGCAAGAAGAGTCCCTTAAAATGACTCGTACTCAACTGGGGCAAGATAATTTCCTGGAATTCAAGGTAATAACTATTCTGCCCTTACCTCAATAGTGCTGAAAAAACTTTCGATATTCTTCAGTAACAACAGAATTATATATCGTAGAAAATGATGAATGAAATATTGAAAATCATTGAAAGAAAACAAAGTTTGATTATTTGAGCTGTTTGAAGTGGTCAATAGCAATTGACAGATTACATTGCAAAACAACTAAATAGTTGACATATACACATTTTTCTTATTTGTGTTAGTGATAGCCTACCCTTAAGGTAACATGTATATTTGTGTTAGTGATAGCCTACCCTTAAGGTAACATATATACTTGTGTTAGTGATAGCCTACCCTTAAGGTAACATGTATATTTGTGTTAGTGATAGCCTACCCTTAAGGTAACATGTATATTTGTATTTGTACACATTTTTGCAAACGTGTCATTAAGTTATTATTAGTAAACTACAATCAGGTTACAAAACTAATTAGTTTTCGTTTCACATTTTAAAAGCAGATGAGATTGCAGAACTCAAAAACAAAGTGTTAATCTGAAGTTTACCTGTAGCCATTTTTACTTATTCTTAATACTGATGTTCCATGCTTATTTTCTTGGATGATAATTTTTAATATCAGGGTTTTTTCCTGAATTAAAAGAAGAAAAAAAAGCCAAACTTTTTCCAATGCAATATAGTGTTAAAACTAAACAAAAAATGCAAATTTTCTTGGCTTATTGCATTTATTCAGTGTTAATTAGTTACCAAATAATAAACATGGAAAACTCCACTTAAAAACAAGAATTCCATGGAATGAAATACTGCATAAGAGAAAGATTCAGTCAAATAACGCATTAAAACTAGGTCACTAATGACTGTATGTTATAGACCATTCCAGTGTGGGAGGTCACGGCATCGAACCCAGGGCAGAGTCATACTTACAAAAATGGTACTGACAGCTGCCTCACTTGGCACTAAGCATTAAGAGGTTAGTGTTAGGACTGGTTGGCCTGGTGTCAGGATAATGTGACTGGGTGGAACATCATGTTACATGTCTGCAGCATGATGCCCCAGTTCTAGACATCACTATAAACTGTCACATTGCAGACATCATAACATTGATTGAAAAATTGTTAAAACTACCTTAAAAATCCAAAATCACACACACACACACACACACACACACACACAATAGGGGCAACAATTTGAAACTCTGGGGCATGGGTCTGACACTTTTCTGTTTCATGTCGGTCTGTCAATAGGTAGAGAAATATTTTCCTGAGTTCTAGCAAAAAACACCATATTATATCCATGACATTTTGTGCATAAAAGATAAAGACATCTTGCTCACATTCAAAAGTCTAAAAATAGAAAATGATGATGTACACTACTGGTAAAGTAGTGACAACACAGTCAAGATAAAACACACTTCAAAAATGAGAAAACATTTAATGGACTTGAGAAATTGATCTCAAGTTTTGACAGAAGACATTCCTGTAAATCATAGGATGATTTGCAAATAGAGATTTAACAAATTCACACATGCTTTCAAATAAAATAACACATGGCCTGTTTTCTTTATTAAAAATTTTTTGCAAAAATTGGATTTGGCTCGAACATGTTACACAACATTCCATTCTGCTCTTGCGTTAGTATACACAACATGTGTCAAACATGCGATTAAAGGAGCATAAATATATGTACAAAACGCATTTTGTTCCGTGAGGGTGGAAATAATGAACTTGATGCAGGGTATGAATACTATTGTGAGGCCTTCAAGGTCAAGATGTATGTTCATACGCAATATCAAGTTCTTTCCCAAACATGGAAATATACTTGAATGGTTTTGTACTTATTGCATTTTAGTCACACATTATTTTCCATTTTCCATTTTTAATGTATACATGTAAAGTATGATTGAAGCATTTGGCATTTTTGGAAAATATTGTGCATCACCTGAAAAATCACAAATGTGACATAAAAATTGGGGCTAGGCCCAAATAAATACCATGCAGTTATGTCATCTGTCTTCACTGCCGAGATGGTGATTTAGTCTTTAGCTTTGAATGTTTCAAAAATGTTGCATGGGATATATAAATTAATTTATTCTGCAGTCAAAAGCAAGTGGATATTTCCTTTTTTCTCTAACAGAACATAGGTTTTGGAAGTCAGTAAGTGACATTTTCTTCATTCACCATACATACTGAATACACTCTTCTTCCAAGCAAATTTCAAGGCAAATTGCACAGAATAATGGTACTTAGAATAATGGTACTTAGGATAATGGTACTCAGAATAATGGTACTTAATAATGGTACTCAGAATAATGGTACTTAATAATGGTAATTAGAATAATGGTACTTAATAATGGTACTTAGAATAATGGTACTTAATAATGGTAATTAATAATGGTACTTAGAATAATGGTACTTAATAATGGTACTCAGAATAATGGTACTTAATAATGGTCCTCAGAATAATGGTACTTAATAATGGTACTCAGAATAATAATGGTACTTAATAATGGTACTTAATAATGGTACTTAATAATGATACTTAGAATAATGGTACTTAATAATGGTACTCAGAATAATGGTACTTAATAATGGTACTCAGAATAATGGTACTTAATAATGGTACTCAGAATAATGGTACTTAATAATGGTACTCAGAATAATAATGGTACTTAATAATGGTACTTAGAATAATGGTACTTAATAATGGTCCTCAGAATAATAATGGTACTTAATAATGGTACTTAGAATAATGGTACTTAATAATGGTACTCAGAATAATGGTACTTAATAATGGTACTCAGAATAATGGTACTTAATAATGGTACTCAGAATAATGGTACTTAATAATGGTACTCAGAATAATAATGGTACTTAATAATGGTACTTAGAATAATGGCACTTAATAATGGTCCTCAGAATAATAATGGTACTTAATAATGGTACTTAGAATAATGGTACTTAATAATGGTACTCAGAATAATGGTACTTAATAATGGTACTCAGAATAATAATGGTACTTAATAATGATACTTAGAATAATGGTACTTAATAATGGTACTTAGAATAATGGTACTTAATAATGGTACTTAGAATAATGGTACTTAATAATGGTACTCAGAATAATGGTACTTAATAATGGAACTTTGAATAATGGTACTTAATAATGGTACTTAATAATGGTACTTAGAATAATGGTACTCAGAATAATGGTAGAATAATGGTACTTAGAATAATGGTACTCAGAATAATGGTACTTAATAATGGTACTCAGAATAATGGTACTTAATAATGGTAATTAGAATAATGGTACTTAATAATGGAACTTAGAATAATGGTACTTAATAATGGTAATTAGAATAATGGTACTTAGAATAATGGTACTCAGAATAATGGTAGAATAATGGTACTCAGAATAATGGTACTTAATAATGGTACTTAGAATAATGGTACTTAATAATGGTACTCAGAATAATGGTACTTAATAATGGAACTTAGAATAATGGTACTTAATAATGGTACTTAATAATGGTACTTAGAATAATGGTACTTAGAATAATGGTAGAATAATGGTACTTAGAATAATGGTACTCAGAATAATGGTACTTAATGGTACTCAGAATAATGGTGCTTAATAATGGAACTTAGAATAATGGTACTTAATAATGGTAATTAGAATAATGGTACTTAATAATGGAACTTAGAATAATGGTACTTAATAATGGTAATTGGAATAATGGTACTTAGAATAATGGTACTCAGAATAATGGTAGAATAATGGTACTCAGAATAATGGTACTTAATAATGGTTCTCAGAATAATGGTATTTAATAATGGTACTTAGAATAATGGTACTTAGAATAATGGTAGAATAATGGTACTTAGAATAATGGTACATAGAATAATGGTATTCAGAATAATGGTACTTAATAATGGTAGTCAATAATGGTACTTAATAATGGTACTCAGAATAATGGTATTTAATAATGGAACTTAGAATAATGGTACTTAATAATGGTAATTAGAATAATGGTACTTAATAATGGAACTTAGAATAATGGTACTTAATAATGGTAATTAGAATAATGGTACTTAGAATAATGGTACTCAGAATAATGGTAGAATAATGGTACTCAGAATAATGGTACTTAATAATGGTTCTCAGAATAATGGTATTTAATAATGGTACTTAGAATAATGGTACTTAGAATAATGGTAGAATAATGGTACTTAGAATAATGGTACATAGAATAATGGTATTCAGAATAATGGTACTTAATAATGGTAGTCAATAATGGTACTTAATAATGGTACTCAGAATAATGGTATTTAATAAAGGTACTCAGAATAATAATGATACTTAATAATGGTACTTAGAATAATGGTACTTAATAATGGTACTTAGAATAATGGTACTTAATAATGATACTTAGAATAATGATACTTCGAATAATGGTACTAAGATAATGGTACTTAGAAATACTCAATAGTATTCAGAACACTCATTAGTTTACATTAATTAATTTTCAAACTGTCTATTTCTGTTTATATTACACAAAATTAATCATGCAATGAACATAAAGGTGATGATAAAAGCATACATTTTAAACAAATTAAAGATTTAGTCTCTTTCTAACAAATGCAGGCTAGATGGGGTTTTAAAATTCTAAACAATATTTTTTTTCTTTATTTCTTCTTAAACAGTACCAAGACTTTAAAATATAAACAAAGAAACAATACCCAGCAATTGTACCAGTAATAAAAGAAGTCTCAACAACAAAAGTTTAAAAGATGCAATTCTACTATCTTTGCAACATATTGAAAACAGCTGCTCCACTCTCTGTTACAAGTCAACCTTTTTGCTGCAAATATTTAATTTATTAAACAAATTTGTTTCCACAGTAATATATATAGAAAAATTGAAATTTCCTACAATGAAATTTGCTTCTTAAAAAAACAATATGTAAAAAAAACACAAATTCCACATCCCAAAGTTTTGAAACTCTGAAGCTGAAATGATTTTGGGATGGTGTTGGCTTTTAGATTATTTACATGGTGGAGTGCTGTCATCAGTACTGCAGCTGGGAATAAATGGTGTGAATGGTTCAAAAACTTTTTTCTTCATCTCCGATTTCTGAACTCTTTTTAGTTTAGGTTGTTGTACCCAGAATTCAGCACTCTGTGATAATTAGCAAACTGGTCTGATTATTAAATGCTGTATCCATAGTTACTGTCACTTAACTATCTGTCTGTTGCAGTGTCGTTACTATTAAGATGGGCTCATGGTATAAACAATTTCATTAAAGTAATCAGTTATGCACCAATCTAAGTGTTTAATTAAACAGGGGTAAAGTTACCTCCGAGTGCGGAGGCATTTATAACCATGCCTATATTTTTGGCATGACTCCCAAATTCTCTTTGATTCTGTCTGGAATTTTAAACTTGCAGCAGCAAAATATTTTGGTCTTTATCATGTATTGTGCCTACTGGAAATACCATATGAGAACTTTGTCAAAATTCTTATCAAAATATTGTTGTCAATCTCAACAAACTAATTTCTCGTTGTTCGATACCGTGACATATACATGACTTCCTAATCGTTTAGTACTGCCCCATTTTCCATTGCAGCCATTTTCATATGTTGACATAGTTACAATGTATAGCAATAAATCATTCACAAAAGTTTTGAAGTGGATTATTCTTGAATATTTCAAGTTATAAATTGCAGAAAGAATGATTTGGATAAGGCATAGGATTGTCAAAGCTGTCAGGAATTAAACATCAGGAAATGTTTTCTTTAAATGTGGGGCATTTAAACATGCCATGAATCATGACATGGCTCACCAAGTCTTTCTTACTTTGTCTCAATTTAAAAACATCTCTCTCTCTCTCTCTCTCTCTCTCTCTCAGATCCTTATGGTAATCTCCCATTATCCACAGTGACAAAAGCATAACTGAGTTTCACTGTATTTCTTAAACTACAATTGTGTGTAGGCATCTTTTTAAAATTTTTAAATGTACGGCAATAAATCGTTATGGATACATCATGTATAGATTATTTAATATTTCAAGTTGTAAATGCATTTCTAGGCTGGGTGTGCAAAACAGAAATTTTATGTTTTTGATATTGAATCACGGATTGAAATTCTCCATCTCATGCCAGAGCAGCCATGAAAGACTAAATGTGTATGTAATAAAACTGTATTTGTAACATTCACCATTAATGTGTATGTAATAAAATGATATTTGTAATATTCACCATTATTGTGTATGTAACAAAATGGTATTTGTAACAATCACCATTAATGTGTATGTAATAAAATTTTATTTGTAACATTCACCAGTAATGTGACATATACAACTATTCTGTAAAAAGCAAGTTGATTTCTTTAGTGATTCCACAGCAAAACAATTTCTTAAGTTCATCAACCCTTCTTGAACTTCATGAACCATTGATTAACTGGTTGTGGAAAGTCTAATGTGTTCATGAACCATTCATTAACTGGTTGTGAAAAGTCAAATGGGTTCATCAACACATACATGAACTTGTGCTAAGTCAAATGTGTTCATGAACCATTCATTAACTGGTTGTGCAAAGTCAAACGTGTTCATGAACCATTCATTACTGGTTGTGCAAAGTCAAACATGTTCATGAACCATTCATTACTGGTTGTGCAAAGTCAAACGTGTTCATGAACCATTCATTAACTGGTTGTGCAAAGTCAAACGTGTTCATGAACCATTCATTACTAGTTGTGCAAAGTCAAACGTGTTCATGAACCATTCATTAACTGGTTGTGCAAAGTCAAACGTGTTCATGAACCATTCATTAACTGGTTGTGCAAACGTGTTCATGACTGTCATGAAATTGGAGTGCTTTAACTTTTCTTACAAGTTCATGAATTTTTAAGTATTCAGAACATTAGGCTTTTAAATTACGATGCTGTTAATGAATAAATAAATTGATGGATTGTCAAAATCCAGTTATTGAAGAGTTCAATCTCATGCTTCATTTACCTTTTATGTAAAATCTCTTTTATGAACAAAATACTTAAAATTGACCTTATAACTGTAATTAAGTACCAAGAATTGAAGATATGTGCAAAATAGATTGTAAAATGGGATTTTATTGTTGAACATAAATATGATTGAAGTTGAACAGTACATGCAGGTAAATTGCTTACATACATCATTGTAATTTCACACAAATAATAGACATGACTTTCTCTGTTTGAAAGAAAATTCAGATTCTCAATGTAGTCTGTTTTTTATATCATCTCTAACCTGGCTTTTAAAAAATGATCTGGCCTGAGATCCTATAAAGTATTAATTTTTATCTAATACATGATCATTGTAAAGAGAATTCTACTAGATCAAAAATGTTGACTCATCCAATCAATCTTTGTATAATGGAAACTGATGGAAATTTAAAGATAAAAGCATGCTTCAAAACATGGCATCTTGAGTTTATTATGGTTAGAAAAATGAATGGAAATGGGAGTGGCTTGATTGGAAAGTCAATAAAAATGTAGTGTGTCAATTCACAAGAAAACTCAATTCCACAAGACTGACATGTTGTGAGCAGGAACCAGCACCTCTAAAAGAAACTGTGTACAGAAAAACACAAATTACAGTCAATACAATGTGTTTCACTTCTTAAGAAAAGAATAAGATTGATCACTCTGCCAAAAATGTCAGTCATGACAAAAAGGAAAGCAAACTAAATATTCATCAAGGCTGCAAAAAGATCAAGACTGGTACTGTAATATCAATATCAACAGGTTGTGTTTAGTAGGGGGAAAGATCAAGACTGGTACATCAGTATCAACTGGTTGTGTTTAGTAGGGGAAAATATCAAGACTGGTACATCAGTATCAACAGGTTGTGTTTAGTAGGGGAAAATATCAAGACTGGTACATCAGTATCAACAGGTTGTGTTTAGTAAGGGAAAATATCAAGACTGGTGGTTCACAATACATGACAGGATAGATTTTTACCAGGCAGTTCTTTTATATAAATGTCTAAATGGAACTGCACCAGAGTATCTTCAGGACTTATTCAGGCCTTTTTCAACACAATACCAGTTGAGATCAATATCACATGGAAACCCTCTAGTACTAAAACCATGAACAGAGCAATTCAAAAAGAGTTTTCAATACTCTGGTACAGTTCTGTGGAATAAGCTTCCACTACATGTAAAATCGGCTGAAAATATTAGAGTACCGGTATTTAAGAAGAGATATCATGAGCATGCATGTGTTTCTAATAGATAATAGAATTTAGTATTTTAGTACTAAACATGCTAAAATAAGCACTAATTATTGCTACAGTATCTTCATATAATGTGCATTTGTTATCCTCTCATTAAGAGGGCCTCAAGGGAGAATAGTCCTTGACTAACGAGTCACCCTCTATAAATAAAGCATTATTATTATTATTATTATTATTATTATTATCAACAGGTTGTCTTTTGTAGGGGGAAATATAAAGACTGGTACATAGTATCAAGAGGTTGTGTTTAATGGGGGGGGGGGAGATCAAGACTGGTACACTGGTACATCATTATCAGCAGGTTGTGTTTAGTGGGGGTGGAAAAGATCAAGACTGGTACTGTAATATCAATATCAACAGGTTGTGTTTAGTAGGGGAAAAGATCAAGACTGGTACATCAGTATCAACAGGCTGTGTTTAGTAAGGGAAAATATCAAGACTGGTACATCAGTATCAACAGGTTGTGTTTAGTAGGGGAAAATATCAATACCGGTACATCAGTATCAACAGGTTGTGTTTAGTAGGGGAAAATATCAAGACTGGTACATCAGTATCAACAGGTTGTGTTTAGTTGGGGAAAATATCAAGACTGGTACATCAGTATCAACAGGTTGTGTTTAGTAGGGGAAAATATCAAGACTGGTACATCAGTATCAACAGGTTGTGTTTAGTAGGGGAAAATATCAAGACTGGTACATCAGTATCAACAGGTTGTGTTTAGTTGGGGAAAAGCCAGGAGAATTTATGTAATTATTTGTATATATCTGATGTATTTGGGTGGCTTATTTGATAGATTCTTTTTTGAAAAGAGAAAAGTTTAAAATAGTATTTGCTAAAAAAATGTGACAAATTATTGTGATTGAATGACATGTGCACACTATGCATATTTTAAATTTAATATTATTGGAGAACAAGTTTATACAACAACATCCTTCAAGTATTGTTAAAAGTTGATTCTTTTGTCAAATTATTTTTTTTTATTGTGGAATAAAATAACATGTTTGCAATAATAAGGTCAATCAGGACCAGTTTTGTATACAATACATTGTTTGGACTGGGCCCTTGTGTCCCCTGGACCCTCATACTAGTGACATTGCCCCTTGTGACCCTATTGGCCTAATTAGGACCCCAAAATCCCTCTGCATATTTTTTTCAGGTTTTTTGTTGTTGTTTATGGCGGTCAGATATCATGTCTGTAAATAAAAACATCACTTATATTCTTAAGATAACTAACTTTATACTCTGTCCATCACCTTTTTATATTTGTTGAGGAACAGCACAGACCTTGTTGTTGAGTTGTGTGCCCCTCATTTAGCCATTTGAAGTTTGGTTACTTTTTGACAAAGTTGCAATCAAGACCTTGTATTTACCTGCAAAACTTCACTTAAAACTGTTAAAAAGGACTGGCATAATTGTGTGTGAACTATCCCGCATTCATACATGCAAAAATCTATTCCAGTACAATTTAGTAAAAATGTCAGTGTTAGTGATGACATTAACAAATAATTTGCAAACTTATAAAAAAAACTCAACAAATTGTCATAAATAAAGATGGTAATAATTAATCTGGGAAGAACTTACCAACAACCTCAAGCGTGTAAGTATAGTTTATAATTCCAAATCTGTTGGAGACTATACACGTGTAATTTCCACTATCGTCTTCTTTTAACTTTTGTAATTTCAGAGTCCATTTTTGTTGTGAATCCAAGTCTAGAACACTGTTTTTCACCCATTGAATATGTGGGGTAGGCTTACCAGTTGCTCGACATTTTAATCTCACAGAACTGCTTACTGGTCGAACAATATTCTGTCTTTTCATTTTCTCTTGCAAAAATCTTGGAGGAACTGTAGAAATAAACAATGAACATGCAGTGGACTTCAAAATGCACACAATCCAAATGCCATTCAAATGTTACTATCTACCATGCATTTCTTTTCAACAAGTCTAGTTAACAATGCTGTGATGATAGAGTTGTAATAAGTACATAGAAGCTTACTCTGGGCATTTCGAGAAATTCATTATTAAAAAATGTACCATAACAGTTTCCACTGATAATTTAAGTGACCAATCTGAGTCAGACACAAGATTATCATCATTTTTATATTTGCAAAAATCACGATGGATTCTTGCAACGAGATCTGGGTCATGCTTTCTTTTTATCATCAAAAATTTAAAGTTATTGCTGTAAAATACTGAAGGGGATTCATCAGCTTCTGTCATTCTCTTTTTAGTATGGGAAAGTTTCATTAGATAACAAGTTTTCAATGTTGATCCTCAAGGAATTATGGCATACATCTGATTTCACTCTATGTACAAATTCTCTAAATTAAGTACTGAGTCAATCATCCAAGGATAACATAAAAAGACAAGATCACTTCATGCACATGCAGAATTCAATGTACATTTGAGCTTCCAGAACAGAACTAACTTTAATTTACATGGGTCACAAGTGGGAAATATGTAACAATTATATTTGTATTCATCTAAGATGGTAGCAACCGGTTTCATGGGGTTTAACGCCAATTTTCAGCACTTGATAAGCCAGGGGTCGGCAATCTATTTTACAAAGTATGCCACTTTTTTCCAAATTACAAAATGATCAAGTGTGTGCCACCAGAAGGAGAATAGCACAGTTAAAACTGCAATTTTCGTCTGCCCTTCGTGTGCCAAACAAAACTTCATGCTGTGCCACCTTGCAACACATGTGCCGTAGGTTGCCAACCCGTGACTATAATGGCAGCTTGTTTAATTTATATATAATGGCAGCGAGTTTAATTTCTTGGAGGAAGAACTCATAAAAAACACTGGCCCATGGGAAGCTCTTGGCAAGCTTTTTCACACTGTTCACCCTCCCTGCTGCTGGTCAAGCTGAGACTCGAACCCATGCAGAAAAGACGAATCCAGAAACCTGGTTGCTTACTCTGGATTAGAGGTTCATCCAGGTTTTCCAGTTTCCTTCACCTCAAAACTGCCATAAATCTGATATCCACCATATATTAAAGCAGTTACATTCTAAAATAAAGCTTAAATGTTTTGTTGCCAAGCTATTAAAAACAAAACCAAAGAGAAGAAACGTAAACTACACACAAACACACTTCATGTTACGGTGCCCAGTTTGATAACAGCTGCATAATTGTCTGAATTTCTTTAAATGGGAATGAGTTTTCAAATGCGATGACATTATTACATTGACTTTGAAGTTTCTCTTTATCTGTATCACCCACTGAAAGCTTTCTTAACAATTCAAAAGTCTCCTGCAAATATTTTCTTTTGGTGAAGCATTTCTTTTTACCTTTAAATTAATTTTATGCAGGCATTTTCCCAGTGTCACTTCTAAATTGGAGTAGCTTTCCATGTTGTTGATCAAAAACGTTGGGAAATTCAACCATTTTATCTTTGTGTAAATTCTTTACAATATTGATCTTTTGCCACATTCAAAATACTAAACAAATCGAATCTGAACACAAGTCCGAATGACCTTCCAAAGTTGTCATAATCAGCTCACCACTTATTTTCGCTCTAGGAAAGTTAAAAATAGATTATATTGACAGAACGATACGTAACAAAGTGTGAAAAGTGCCCAAGGCAAACACGATATGTAATATAAAGTGTGAAAAGTGCCCAAGGCAAACACGATACATAATATAAAACCAAGGCAAACACGATACGTAATAAAGTGAAAAGTGCCGAAGGCAAACATGCTGACTTAAAATTCAATGCATAGTGTTAAATTGTTTTGCATAACTTTATTACATTTCAACTGTTTCTGCATTTTACTTAATTTGTATGCACAATATATGCAAATTTGCAGCTTATTATAGCCCTGCACAATCTCAAAATGTCACCTGGAGATGATTCCAAAATAAATTGATGTCATGTCATGTCAAATGATTTAGGAATCACAATTCATTTAGTCCAACCTCTTTTACACAATCAAATCAAATAAATGAGAAATGGAGTTTTAAAAAATGGGTTCCCTTACCGGTAATTAAAGTTTATTTTCTTCAAACTTTTCTGGAAATGTTCCTTTCAAAGATGGTTGTTTGACTAAGAAAGATCGTTCCTTGACATAGATGGGCTCTAAGGGAGGTAACATCATATTTTGAAATAAAGTTACCTAAGGTACGAAAAGAAGAAGAACTGGTCGACTTTGGTGTACATAAACTCTAGAGCTACTGGTGAAGAAGCTTACCTCCCTCCGTACTTGAATCGTCCTCTGGAAGTTCAGTGTTTGTAATGTCTTCTTGTTTGACAATGCCTGGAGATGTTTTATCTGAAAATTAGTGAGATTTTTTATTTTAAAGATTGAAAGGAGAAATATTGTTCAATTGCAAATCAATGGCATTGTTAAAAATTATGTATCTACAACAAAGCAGTGCATTTGTGTGTCCTTACATGTAAATAAAAACTACCTGCAGAAACACAATGTGTCCATACAGGTAAACTGTACCTATAGAAACATGATATGTCCATACATGTAAAAAAAAAAAAACTACTGCAGAAACATGAGGTGCCCTTACAGGTAAATAAAAACTGTACCTGTAGAAACATGATCTGTCCATACAGGTAAATAAAAACTGATTGCAGAAACAGGTGTCCTTACAGGTAAATAAAACCTATACCTGCAGAAACATGATGTATCCATACAGGTAAATAAAAACTACCTGCAGAAACAGGATGTGTCCTTACAGGTAAACACAAAATGTACCTGTAGAAACATGATCTGTCCATACAGGTAAATAAAAACTGATTGCAGAAACACACCTGTCCTTACAGGTAAATAAAAACTATACCTGCAGAAACATGATGTATCCATCCATACAGGTAAATAAAAACTACCTGCAGAAACAGGATGAGTCCTTACAGGTAAATACAAAATGTATCTGCAGAAACATGATGCGTCCTTACAGGTAAATAAAAGCTGTATCTAACTGCTCCAGTGGCCTCATGATTAGAGCATCTGCCGCGAAAGTGGGAGGTCATGGGTTTGATCCCCGACCGGGTCATACCAAAGATTTACAATAATTGTGCTTAGCGCCCAGCATTAAGAGTTTAGGTTTAGGACTAGTTGGACTGGTGTCAGGATAATGTGACTCGGTGGGACATTGTGCTAAACGTCTGCGTAATGATGCCCCAGTGCTAGACATCACTATAAACTTGCCTCACTGCTGACATCATAGTGATATGTCTGACAAATTCTTAAAGCTATGTTAAAAATCCTAAACAAACAAACAAACAAAACACTGTACCTGCAGAAACACGAGGTGTCCTTACAGGTAAATAAAAACTGTACCTGCAGAATCACAATTTGTCCTTACAGGTAAATAAAAACTGTACCCAACACTATGTGTCCTTACAGGTAAATAAAAACTACCTGTAGAAACACGATGCATCCGTAAAATGTAGAAAAAGTATTCTAATATGTTGGGTTACTAGTCACATTGTAATTATGGGCAATCAAAGAGAAGTTCAAACAGAGAAGAAAAATTGAATGATTTTATTTCTTCTCTTTATTTTGTATAGCTTATCAATTTTAACATCTTTACATTTATTTACATTTTTGCATTTTAAAATCTTTACATCTTGTTTTCTTTGAGACGGTTTATTATAGTAATATTTTTTATACTTACATCTAGATTTTATATTTACATTTTTCCTTTATATTTACATTTATATTTTATACTTGCATTTGTACTTTATACTTACCATAGGATTTTATACTTACATTTGTACTTTATACTTACATTTGTATTTTATACTTATATTTGTACTTTATATTTACATTTTTGTACTTTATACTTATAATAGGATTTTATACTTACATTTGTACTTTATATTTACATTTGTACTTTATACTTACATTTTTGTACTTTATACTTACAATAGGATTTTATACTTACATTTTTGTACTTTATACTTACAATAGGTTTTTATACTTACATTTGTATTTTATACTTACATTTGCACTCGATACTTACAATAGGATTTCATACTTACATCTGTACTTTATACTTACATTTGTACTTTATACTTACATCTGTACTTTGTACTTATATTTTTACTTTATGTTTACATGTGTCTCTATGAGATATACACAGTTACTCCAGTCTTCTTCAATTAGACTTGTGTCCTCCATGAGATATACACAGTTACTCCAGTCTTCTTCAATTAGACTTGTGTCCTCCATGAGATATACACAGTTACTCCAGTCTTCTTCAATTAGACTTGTGTCCTCCATGAGAGATATACACAGTTACTCCAGTCTTGTTCAATTAGACTTGTGTGTCCTCCATGAGAGATATACACAGTTACTCCAGTCTTGTTCAATTAGACTTGTGTCCTTCATGAGATATACACAGTTACTCCAGTCTTCTTCAATTTAGACTTGTGTGTCCTCCATGAGATATACACAGTTACTCCAGTCTTCTTCAATTAGACTTGTGTGTCCTCCATGAGAGATATACACAGTTACTCCAGTCTTCTTCAATTAGACTTGTGTCCTCCATGAGATATACACAGTTACTCCAGTCTTCTTCAATTAGACTTGTGTCCTCCATGAGATATACACAGTTACTCCAGTCTTCTTCAATTAGACTTGTGTGTCCTCCATGAGAGATATACACAGTTACTCCAGTCTTCTTCAATTAGACTTGTGTCCTCCATGAGATATACACAGTTACTCCAGTCTTCTTCAATTAGACTTGTGTATCCTCCATGAGAGATATACACAGTTACTCCAGTCTTCTTCAATTAGACTTGTGTCCTCCATGAGATATACACAGTTACTCCAGTCTTCTTCAATTAGACTTGTGTCCTCCATGAGATATACACAGTTACTCCAATCTTCTTCAATTAGACTTGTGTCCTCCATGAGATATACACAGTTACTCCAGTCTTCTTCAATTAGATTTGTGTGTCCTCCATGAGATATACAGTTACTCCAGTCTTCTTCAATTAGACTTGTGTCCTCCATGAGATATACACAGTTACTCCAGTCTTCTTCAATTAGACTTGTGTGTCCTCCATGAGAGATATACAGTTACTCGAGTCTTCTTCAATTAGACTTGTGTCTCCATGAGATATACACAGTTACTCCAGTCTTCTTCAAGCAGATTCATGTATCTCCATCAGATCTACACAGCACTACTCCAGTCTTGTTCAAGTAGACATCGTGTGTCTCCATGAGATCTACAAAGTGCTAATCCAGTCTTATTCAATTAGACTTGTGTCTCCATGAGATCCACACAGTTACTCCAGTCTTGTTCAATTTAGACTCGCGTAACTCCATGAGATCTATCCAGTTACTGCAGTCTTGATTAACTAGACTTGTGTGTCTCCACGAGTTCTACACAGCGCTACTCCAGTCTTATTCAACTAGACTAAATTCATGTGATTCCAAGACAAGTCTGGTTAAAGTCTGTAAGGCCATGGTTACCAAGACAAGTCTGGTTAAGGTCTGTAAGGCCATTGTTACCAAGACAAGTCTGGTTAAGGTCTGTAAGGCCATTGTTCATAAGACAAGTCTGGTTAAGGTCTGTAAGGCCATGGTTACCACAAAAAGTCTGGTTAAGGTCTGTAAGGCCATGGTTACCAAGACAAGTCTGGTTAAGGTCTGTAAGGCCATGGTTACCAAGACCAGTCTGGTTCAGATCTGTAAGGCCATTGTTACCAAGACAAGTCTGGTTAAGGTCTGTAAGGCCATTGTTCATAAGACAAGTCTGGTTAAGGTCTGCAAGGCCATTGTTACCAAGACAAGTCTGGTTAAATCTGTAAGGCCATTGTTCATAAGACAAGTCTGGTTAAGGTCTGTAAGGCCATGGTAACCAAGACAAGTCTGGTTAAGTCTGTAAGGCCATTGTTCATAAGACAAGTCTGGTTAAGTCTGTAAGGCCATTGTTCATAAGACAAGTCTGGTTAAGGTCTGTAAGGCCATTGTTACCAAGACAAGTCTGGTTAAGGTCTGTAAGGCCATGGTTACCAAGACCAGTCTGGTTCAGATCTGTAAGGCCATTGTTACCAAGACAAGTCTGGTTAAGGTCTGTAAGGCCATTGTTCATAAGACAAGTCTGGTTAAGGTCTGCAAGGCCATTGTTACCAAGACAAGACAGGTTAAATCTGTAAGGCCATTGTTCAAAATACAAGTCTGGTTAAGGTCTGTAAGGCCATGGTAACCAAGACAAGTCTGGTTAAAGTCTGTAAGGCCATGGTTACCAAGACAAGTCTGTTTAAGGTCTGTAAGGCCATTGTTCATAAGACAAGTCTGGTTAAGGTCTGTAAGGCCATGGTTACCAAGACAAGTCTGGTTAAGGTCTGTAAGGCCATGGTTACCAAGACAAGTCTGGTTAAGGTCTGTAAGGCCATTGTTACCAAGACAAGTCTGGTTAAAGTCTGTAAGGCCATTGTTACCAAGACAAGTCTGGTTAAGGTCTGTAAGGCCATTGTTACCAATGGATACTGCTAAGCATCTTTGCTGTATTAGAACTAAATGGTTTGCAAGATTTTTACGTGGGAGTAAAAATCATTTCTATCTTTGCAGATTGTTTACTGTGTCAAAATTGTGCCAAATCATGATGGAAAAATTGTTGTACTCAACTACAATAAGCTTCCCATGTGACCCTTCAGTGGCACAATAAACAGGACTTAGTTCAATGCAAATGAAGGCCCTAATGAATAAAATTAAGAAGTACGTAGAATTGACTAAATTTTTGGTATGCCTTGAGCTTTTACAATTGTCTGTATACACATTTATCAATCTATCACTAAACTATGAGAGTGACTGGTTGATTGAGTGTATAATTAGAAGACTGATTATTATGTTTGACACTACAACTTTTTTGTGATCAACATGTGGGACCTAGTGTCAGGATTGCTAGTACCCCTGTTCTTGATCTTTTACACTGTTTTATCGTAAATAAAATTTTCATGAATTTTCTTTTTAATAATTTTTTTCAATAATATATTTTACTATAAAATTCGATACGAATTAATACAAGGACAGTGCATTTCACAGAATAGGAAACATTTTTTCAGACATTCAACCACACACCTTGAAACTAGAAAATGATGAGACATTCTGACTAGATGTTTTATTAGATATGGGATAAAAATGCTTGAGATATTGTAGGGTCCATTTTCAGTAGATAAGGTCACCTTGAACTGGTCCCCTTTAATTATTCCCATCTTGCCTAGAAATTTCACAATAAATACAAATGGAACATTGTATAATGATAACCTTGGCCAATAACAGGAACTTTCCATATTGCAAGTTCATGGATTCATATGACCACCGATATTTGTAAATACAAAAATGGGAAATGCAAAACATAACAAAGGCTAGACAATTGGATGGACAAAGATTTACAATTAGATAAATCTGGACTATCTGATGATGGACATGGCTAGACAATTGGATGGACAATGCTGGATAACTGGATGGACATTTAGATGGACAAAGCTAAAACCCCATACACCATACCAATGTCATGGTTGGGAATAAAAACTATTGAATTTGACATCACTAATAGTCATACTCGCTCTTTATTGAAGGGTATAAAATCATTTGAGCTTTATCCATGAAATATTTAAACCAATAAATGGATACAAATTTAAATCTGAGCAAAAATCAGGACTGCAATCAGCTCACAGTATGCAGACTGGTTTGGAGGATAAATATCAGCTGACAGTATGCAGACTTGATTTGCGAATAAATATCAGCTGACAGTATGCAGACTTGATTTGCGGATCATTATTAGCTTACAGTATGCAGACTGTTTTGGTGGGTCAATATCAGATGAAAGTATGCAGTCGGGTTTGGTGGATCAATATCAGCTGACAGTATGCAGACTGATTTGGTGGATCAATATCAAGGAAATAGAATTTAAAAGCCTTGCAATGAGGTATGGTCTGGACAGCATTCAAACTCATTACTCACTGGCTTTGTCTAAGCTAACAACTAGGCCACCATGTGGTGAAAGGAAATCTTGTTGCTGAAAACTCTAAGATGCATCAACAAATAAAGTTTCATCAGTGATGGGTTGAAATGAAGTTTGAAGACTTTATATGTAATACAGTGAAATAAACAGGATGTATTGAAAAAATGACCTAATAAAATAATATCACATGCTAAAAAAAGTCGGTCACAGTGAATAATTTTGATAGAGTTAAGTTACTCTTCATGATATGCATCAAATTTCAATTTTCATGTGTTTGGGTAAAATACGACTCACATGGATATCAAACACATAACAACAGCTGAAAATACAGTAAAGTGTATGTTAATTCCCATAATATAAACTGTAATGAAAGACAGACAATTCTTGTTGCATATAATCTGATCTAACTGTGCTTTGGAGAATATGACACACATGACGTTTTTCTTTATCACATTTAATTAAGACTCGCACTCGCATACTTTTAGTTCTACATGCTGACTGACAACATCATCTAAGATCTTATCTTAGATTTGAGACATGTTTGGACATTCAACCATTTACATCTACTTGTTGGGTGGGAATGAAGCCACCACCCAAAAAGATTTTACCCCTAAAATTGAGTTGAATCAACACTGTCAGTTAGGTCTGAGGCAGTACCTATGCAAAGCAGAGCACTGCCAAGTCAAATATGGCTTTCATTCTGCCCTGTAACACACATTACATGTATCCACATATACACCATATACTACTTAATTATTTGTCAAGTAGGAATGGAGCACTACTAGAGAGTAGTTGCAGTCACCAGACTACTTAACCATTGCTCAAGAAGGAATGGAGCACTACTTGGCAGTACTTGCACCACAGACTATTTAATTTTCAAGTATGCCCAGAATTGGAAAGGTGGGAAAGGGCAAGACAAAGAAAGATACCTTTCTTCCCTGAGCTGCCATGGACAAAAGAAAATAAATACAAAACGATTTCTGCCTAGTTATGACTAATGGTTAATTGCTAGCAGTCAATAATGTGCAAGCCACATATTTAATTCAGGGAATAAATATAGTTGCAAAATGTCTTTACTATTCACATTCTACTTTCAATTTTAAGAACAGATTGTACATTAATTTCCACAAAATTATAACAATCCGTGAGTATATGTATATATTAATTTGTCGTCTTGCATGGTTTCTCCAAATAAAGTTATCATTTTCATGGTGGCATTTTGAAAGTTTTATATCAGAAATGGTTTTCCAAAAATGTTGTATGAAATGGAAATGACTTTTGTGAGCTATTTAATTCAAAATTAAGCTGTAACGACAACACTATTTTAACCATTAACAAAGAAAACTACTAATTTCAGAACAAATGGTCAGAAAAAGACTGTTTGGCTATGAAGGGAAACTTGTTATCACAGATTTATCAATAAGTCTATAAACTCAATCCCACCAATATAATGGCTTATTTGTTTCAGTTGCCTAAATTGTAACACAACCCCCACCCTGTGTCTGCAGAAAACACTATATTTAACAGAAATCATAACCAATAAATGTAACAGTATACAAAGATGTACCCCTGTATCAGAGACATACAGTTATGGTATTTTTCAAGAGAATTTCAAGAAGTGCATTCAAATATAAGACCTTGATAAGCACAATAATTTAACAATACATGTATAATTAATTAAGCTTCCATTTAGCTGAAACACCATGAACAACATTGTGTTGACAACAGAGAGCTTTTTGGTAGTATTGACACTGCCAAGAGAGACCACTAAAATACATGTACCTGTACAGTTTAAAAGACCACTAAAATACATGTACCTGTACAGTTTAAAAGACCACTAAAATACATGTACCTGTACAGTTTAAAAGACCACTAAAATACATGTACCTGTACAGTTTAAAAGACCACTAAAATATATACATGTACCTGTACAGTTTAAAAGACCACTAAAATACATGTACCTGTACAGTTTAAAAGACCACTAAAATACATGTACCTGTACAGTTTAAAAGACCACTAAAATACATGTACCTGTACAGTTTAAAAGACCACTAAAATATATGTACCTGTACAGTTTAAACAAAAAAGTACCATTGATGATTTTGCTTTCTAAATTTTGTATCCCTTTTTTAAGAATGTAATACATGTATACATTACATACTGAAAATGTTATGATTAATGCGAACAAGATAGTGATGATGCAGAAAATAAGGAGAGTTTTGACTGAAATGAAGCTAGTTGTCAGACTAGGGATGCCGCATTTTCTGTCCTTAAATCTCTCTACACATATAATTTTTTCAACATCCAAAAACACAGATATCATATCTGTATTATGATACAGATCAATTACCTCTCCAAAGTGTCGTCTCTTTGAAAAGTTCAAATATGATAACCTTAGTGGCCATTTGTTTATTCCTGTGTACAAGTTGAATGCATTTGCAATCAGTCAGAAAAGTTTAACATTAAGTCAGCAATTTGTACACTGGCATGGACTTGGTGTAAAATATAAATTTTAATTCTATTGTTACGTATATTTGATATGTCATTTATATTTATTTTTATTGTTTGTTTGTTAGATTCAAATTTGGCATTTCAAGTTTAAGATTCGTTCATGGTGGTGGTGGTGTTGGGGGTGACCTGTACTTTACAAAATAAATACCAAGTGTTGACCTCATTTCTGACCTGGCTTCAGAGTTGTAAACAAGCTTTTAAAATGATTGGTTGGTTCCAAGGACATTATGGAGCTTTGTATAAACATCTTTCTATTTTAGTTGGGTTATACGGTGGGTACGTCAGTTTTTTAAAGTAAATTTGTTCTAAGAGAGTCTAGAAGATCATGTGACCCCTTTTTTGTTTACATAAAAACAGATATATAAATTATGTTTTGAGAGCAAACTATCGAGTAGAAGTTGGGCTTTTAGAATACTAAGTTGTGTGTCATTTTGGTTATTTTAAATTACCTTGTACTGGAAATTATGTCAATTCGTTTGGATCAAGAGGAATTATTTTGTTATTTATCTGGAAAAGAATTGTGTTCATAGAATTTTATTACCAAGAACTGACTTCATCAAGTGACATCGTCTTCCATCTTGGATACTTTGCTGGGATTCGAACTTGGAATTATTTGGACATTTTATTACCAGGACTATTGCAATTTCTCTATTAGATAATATTTTGAATTATGTTTGGATTAATTTTGGAATTGATTCTTAAAACCGCAAGTTTATTTTTCTTTTCTGGAAAATATTTGTGCTCAATAAATTGTTTATTAAGTTTTTACAAGCTTGTTTTTTTCACTCTTTCTATGTTACTGTTTATTCGAGCCTAAGCACATAGCACTATGCTGCCAGCAATTTTGTTAGTTACAATTATCTGACAGTTGGTTACTTGCACAAAAGGAATTAAGTGGCAGAAAACAGATTATCTAACTCCAGTAATTCTAAAAATGTTCTTTTTTTAATGCATTAGTGCCAATACTAGTGTATGCACCACAGTTAAATGCACATCTTTACAGTTAAATGCACATCTTTACAGGTTGATGCTGGAGTGCAGCCAATCACCTTGCGTCATTATGCCATTTAACCACAGGGTTGCACCAATGATTTGATAAATGTGGGTACTTGCCCCCACTGACTCTGAAAAAGGGAGGCCAACATAGCCATAAGGGGGACATTCTAGTATGCTGTTAAAAAAAACTTCAATGTATTCAAAATAAGCAATAGCAAGTATAACAAGTGCATTCAATGCTTATGTCTTCTGTATATTATAGTATAAGACTTAATACTGAAATCAAAGTCTTGTGCTTTCTAATAACAATATTCTATCTACACACTAACCAATAAAGAATCAAATCATAGACTGCTAATAGGGTAACTCCTCTGGCCAATCTTAAAAATCAGTGTCATGTACTTCCTGTGTGTCAAATGCTCAATTCTGATTGGTTACAAAATCCATACTAAGAAAGATCAGAACACACATTTTCCTTTCATGGATGAAAAAAAAAAAAATTTTAAGGAAAAATTCTTAACTGGAACATATATATATATATATACATCTGCATCTAGACTGACTGTAATTGTGACTGCATTATTCTTCAAATATGGTAACTATTTCCTAAACAGCCTCCTGTACTTCCTCATCCTCCACTCTACCAATGCCTTGTTAAAACTGAAATCATCACGAATCTAAGAACCCTTTCTTCTTGACGGCTTGTTCCTACAGGTTTGGTTCGATTTTGATTGCTGAATCTTCTCTCAAAGTCAGAGGTTTGGTATGGCATAAGGATGGCCACAGATGCTAACTGAAGAAGATTTGGAAATGCATCTGCATGCACTGTAAAACCAACAATCAAACACAAACATTTTACATAGCAGTAGGTAGGTAGAAAGTATCAAATCATGACTGGCTGCTTATTTTTTTTTATATTGCATTTGACAATACATTATAGGCCATTTCATGCTGGGGAACTAAAATAGCTGACAAAGAACACAAGCTGACATTCAAACAAGACTGGCCTGGACAGGTATCAAATCCATGTCCCTTATGGTACAAGTCTGATGTTCTACCAGCTAAATCACATCATGTTTTAAATTTGGGATGCAAATTTAACCATATCCATTTCATAATAAATAAACTTGAAAGTCAGAGCTGACCATTATGTTAAACCTTGCGAGGTTTGTGCAACCATGAATCCAGTCCTTCACAATATGCAGCCTGCTGCCATGTAGCCTGTCATTTCGAAAATATGCATTTTAATTAATATGCATAATTAGTGATGATTAGAAACTGTGGCCAAGTACTTTAAACATTTTTGTCTCACTTGACCCCTGCCAAGAAAACTTAGATGACCGTGCCAAGAAAGCTTAGATGACCCCTACCATTACTTGTAACAATAGAAAAAAATTAAACTGGACAGCTTTGCTCATTACTTGTAACAATAGAAAAAAATTCAACTGAACAGCTTTTGTCATTACTTATAACAGCAGAAAAAGATTCAACTGGACAGCTTTTGTCATTACTTGGAACTATTGACATAAATTCAACTGGACAGCTTTGGTCATTACTTAGAACAATATAAAAGAATTCAACTCAACAGCTTTGGTCCTCTCTTACAACTATAGAGAAGAATTCAACTCAACAGCTTTGGTCCTCTCTTACAACTATAGAGAAGAATTCAACTCAACAGATTTGGTCCTCTCTTACAACTATAGAGACGAATTCAATAAATTGAGTATTTTATTCCCTGCTTTAAAACTAAGGTCAATAATCTCCTTTCCTGGACATTATCATATAATTATTTCTTGATGTCCATTTAACTTCTCCTAAATATTTTGTCTGGAAAATGAATGGGTTCATATACAAGGCATATTAAATGCCAGCTGCATGGTTTGGGCTTAGGGTTAGGGTTAGGGTTAGGGTTAGGGTTAGGTAATGTAGGTTGCATTATATCCTTGCTTTCAAATAAAGAACATGTGAAAATGTGGTGGGTTTTATCTTTTAAAAAAATGCTGAATGCTGGTCGCAGTTTTGGTGCTTGCTTCTCTAGACCTGTTTGTGGGAGAAAATGCCACTGGAGAGAAGTGTGCATATATTGTGTTGGATGTTTGCATCCATCTTAGTTATTAAAATCAACCTTTTCTTGCATCAAATGAGACCAATGACAACAGATCAGCCTCTGTACTGAAAAATGGATGAAATATGCATGCCAGTAGTAAGAATATATATATATATATATATATATATATATATATATATATATATATATATATATATATATATATATATATATACACACACACACATCCTGCAAAAGAAAACTCTTCTGACATGTTTATCTTCTTGTGTTATGTCCCTCTCAGCCAGAAGAAAGAAAACCAAGTGGATAAAAACAACTCTGGCTACAATTAGCATATTTAAAGTGGTTTCAAAGTCTGATGGTCATTATAAGCAAAACAATCATTAGTTCAGGTTCAAAGTTGAATTTATTTTTTCTATCCACTTATAAAATATTTAAGTCCAGAAATTGTATGAACTACTATAATGTAATACAAATCTGACATATATGGTCTTGAAAATATTGGCTGTTACCATGCTTTTTAATTCATTTTCCACCCAATTTAACATTAATATATATTAATTTAATGAACGTTAATATATTAAAAAAAATATAACAAAAAAATAAGTTCTCCTTTATCTTGGTACACAATGTACACACTAGAGTTAGAAAGCAGTAAATTGTTTTCAGTCTTTAAATAAAAATGTTTCACAGCGCTTTTATTATGTAGTCTAATAATGGGGAACTTCCTGATCTGTACCTAATAGCACAACTACACACTAGGAGTCCATATGATGTTTATCACTAGGAAATTAAAAACAGGATATCAAAATAAAAATAAATTATTTTTTATCAACTGCAATATATAGATTGAAGTTTATGATATGTACAATGGCAAAAAAATAAGTCAATGTACTAGCCAATGGGTGCATTTCATAATATTTGGTATTCAATATCTTATTCTCCCACCAGTAGTCTGGTTCTCTGTCTGTGAAATAATTAGTGGCATGTTTCCTTGAAATGTATAGGGTATGCTATATTATGAACTTCTGAGAGAGTGGCAGATAGAAGGTGAAGTTGTTTGGAGCAAGCACACTGGAGACTGTTGTTATACCTCTACATTACTTTTATGTACTGTGGCTCAAGTTTCTTTGCATAATGTACTTGTAAAAACTATACAAGACGTAAGAATACAGCTAATAAAAGGATCGCTCTCTTGTGCTAAAAATAAGCCTGAATTTGTAATTCCAGCTTACCTGTACAATGCATGTCATTACACAAGTAATTCAAGTATACCTATACAATGCATGTCATTACACTAGGTAATTCCAGCTTACCTGTACAATGCATGTCATTACACTAGGTAATTCAAGTATACCTGTAAAATGCATGTCATTACACCAGGTAATTCCAGCTTACCTGTACAATGCATGTCATTACACCAGGTAATTCCAGCTTACCTGTACAATGCATGTCATTACACTAGGTAATTCCAGCTTACCTGTACAATGCTAGTCATTACACCAGGTAATTCCAGCTTACCTGTACAATGCATGTCATTACACCAGGTAATTCAAGTATACCTATACAATGCATGTCATTACACTAGGTAATTCCAGCTTACCTGTACAATGCATGTCATTACACCAGGTAATTCAAGTATACCTATACAATGCATGTCATTACACTAGGTAATTCCAGCTTACCTGTACAATGCATGTCATTACACCAGGTAATTCCAGCTTACCTGTACAATGCATGTCATTAGACTAGGTAATTCAAGTATACCTGTACAATGCATGTCATTACACTAGGTAATTCCAGCTTACCTGTAAAATGCATGTCATTACACTAGGTAATTCCAGCTTACCTGTACAATGCATGTCATTACACTAGGTAATTCAAGCATACATGTACAATGCAGGTGTCATTACACCAGATAATTCCAGCATACCTGTAAAATGCACCTTTCATTACATCAGGTAATTCCAGTATACCTGTACAATGTATGTGTCATTACATCAGGTAATTCCAGCATACCTGTACAATGCAATGTCATTATACCCATAATTCCAGCTTACCTATACAAGGCATGTCACAACACTCAAATAATTCCAGCTTACCTATACAATGCATGTGCTATACACCAGGTAATTCCAGCTCACCTGTACAATGCACATGCCACCAGACCAGGTAATTCAGGCTTATCTATATAATACTGTTATACGCACAGGGGTATTCACTTGACCGAGCGGTGTCAAAACCCTGGCGCGAGTCACGCTGGAAGTCATAAGTTTTCCCCAAATTTCCAAAGACTTCCATACAACTTGAGTTGTAAAATGGAAAGAGAGACGTGTCTGCTATAACTAATAATCTTTGCTCTAATCAATTGGCGACCCAGAGGAGATAACTTGCCCAAACGTCCATTAACTGCACCTTAGCATGGTTTTTCTCCATTATCATCCCATTTCCGTACCGCAAGCCCGTCATGCCATGGAAATTCCACTAGTATTCCCTTACTAACTGGGAAATATTTAACTGCGCGCCTCTAGGCCAGTCAATCCACAGAATTTCCGGCGTATCACGCTCATATACATACGCCCATTTTCCACTATGGACACATAAACGGTACCTACCAAGTTCCAACTTATTGATTCCATTCTATAATTTACTGATTTCCAACCATAAATGCCGCCTTTTCAATCACAATACTTGAATACACCACTGAATTTTAATATGGACTATGTTACACCAGAGACAGTCATTCGGCTTGTGCCTAAAATCACTACTAACGAACCCAGCATGGTTCAAATTCACTAACACTCCTCTCTGTGATGTTTTCTCCTACTAACTGGCTAACTATTTCGGGCTAGCAACTCCAAATTTATTACATTACCCCCGCCTTTAAAAGATCACTCGACCACGAGTGACACAAACGTCACATTTCTGTGATCTAAATCACAATTGGAAGTATTTTTTTTATATTTTTTTTTCTAAAATTTAACCCCACACCCAATAAACGATTACCAATATGATTATATACAACAACATAAACTATCCAAATCTAAACAAGTTGAATCCAAGATGAAATAATGTTTCAACCACTTAGTCGGGTTCAAACTCCCTCACGACTTCCTCGAAATTGACTTATCTAAGCATAGGTCTCTAACAACAGACATCAAATGCAACCAGAACCATTCCTCTTTACATTAAAACTCTGGTCTGGAGGTTGCGTTTCCACCAGGACACACGTTCTCACAATAGACCTTGGTACACCTGTACACATCACGAGGTTAGAGACTGCGTTCTTCAGAGACACCTCTTACTAACCTCCAACAAGTCAACCATGACTTCAATGTCCAAATATTCTTCAACTCAGTCTGTGCCAGACGATCCTATTTTTTTTTTTCTCACTGTTAATTCCACACCTATGGTGATCTAAAACCCTATTCCCAAACGCAAAAGTTTGGAACACCATCACATAACGATTCAACTATAATTGCGGTGTGCACCACCATTTCTTTATGCTGCTAAATAACTAACACGTGCTTTGAATTGTCCTTCACAGTTTTCCAAATTGACACCATTCCATTCATGCAGACAAGTCAAACTATGCATGATGAAAACCTCGCTGGACCATATATGATCATGAAGATGCGTGTAGACGATTTCTTTCTTCCTTCTTAATGTGCTATGTATAAATCAATTCTCAACTGGCAAGTCGCTAACAGTTCAATGACAAACAAAATACAGGATCCGTCCTGTACTCCCCACGAGGTTAGAGAATGCGTTCTTCAAGCGAAACACGTCCTCTTAAGAACCTTAAAAATAAGTCAACCATGACCTCAACGCCCATCTGGCGCGACCCTATTGTCACTAACAGAACGCTAGACTTGACACTGCCTTTTCAATCATCTTTTCACCACTTAACCGTACCCTACAGCAACACAAAAATAAAAATAAACAAATAGTCCACCAACCTCCAAACAACCATACATAATACCCTTTTTTTCTTTAAATTTAGCCATGTTTAACTCCAAGCACAATTCAAACTAGACCTAATTTACTACCTGGTTTCTTGCAGCAACCAACTTATAGAGCTTTCCTGCTCTAACACCGCATGATTACAAATTATAAAACTAATACATACAAAAATAAAACACCAATCAAGACCGACATCTGTCGTCACAGAATTTAAAAATATAAAACAAATAATCACACCAATAATCAAGTTATTTACATAGCCTTTGGGCGCATTCTGATTTAATTGTAATTGCGCGGCTTTTAATTGTCACCCGTTGACCAATTGTCTCTACCCATCCATGTAATAATCACGGGGAAAAATTATTACCCACCCATTTATAACTTTTATTTGCCGTTTCTACTGGTGTATGACGCTTATATTACATTTCGGAGTTTTACTCATTGTCAGTGCTACTAGCACATGACATATCTGAACTCATTTACAATTTATGTGTGCACCTTAGTACAACACAGCATCGTTTCTTCGTCGCGCCCTTCTTTGTTCCATTAACTTGGCCCTTTGGGCTGTAATTGGATATGGTTATTCCTCTTCTTCCCTCTCAGTTTCATCACCGCTATCGTGCATATTTTCCTGGCCATCGGTGTCTTGGTGTTCACTCTCAGGTCGCACCAAGCATGGTTTTAGTCTGTTGAAGTGAACAATCTGAGTCGCCTTATGATCGGTCCGTGCAATCAGGTATGTAACATCCGTTATCTTCTTTGCAATTCGCCACGGTCCAGTCCATTTGACCATAAGTTTAGGTGATTTACCTTTCTTTCTTAGTGTCTGGTGCAACCACACCATGTCACCATCACTAAAAGACTGGCCGTGAACCTTGAGATCATAGGCGACTTTCTGATGCCGAATAGCTGTGCCTAATTGTTTTCGTGCTTCTTCGTTTGCCTCCCACATTGCATTTCTATAATTTGCCACAAATTGAGACAGATTCTTTGGGGCCTCGTCTGGTGTTTTGCCAACTAGAAGATCTGTAGGGAGAATCACTTCTCTACCCAGCATCAGCTTGTTTGGGGTGAATCCAGAGGAAGTGTGCTCAGATGCACGATAGGCCATGCTCGTAAGAGAAAGGTACTGGTCCCAGTTTTCTGGTTTATCATCTACATATGCTGCAAGCATCTGGCATAACGTTCTGTTATACCGTTCCACCATCCCATTACATTGCGGATGATAGGGAGACGTTCGCGTTTTCTTAATCCCTAACATTACAGAGAGCTCTTTGAATACGGCACTTTCGAACTGTCGGCCTTGGTCAGATAATAGTACACGAGGTACACCAAATCTACAAATAAAATTATCCAACAACGCTCTTGCAACCGTGATGGCCTCAATATTAGGCAGAGGCACCGCCTCTATCCACTTAGTGAAATGATCTCCAATTACCAGGATATATGCATTGCCTTCGTCTGTCTTCGTAAGGGGTCCCAAAATATCCAAGGCTACTAGCTCTCCTGCTTCACCAGCCGATATGCCCTGAAGTTTCGCCCGGCGCTTCTGCTTGGGACTTTTATGCTGAGCGCAAACGGAGCATGTCGCACAGTAGTCACGTATATCATCCCGCATACCGGGCCAATAGTAACGTTGACGCACTTTACTGAGGGTTTTGTCGACACCTAAGTGTCCCCCGGCGGCTCCATCATGGCATTGTTTTAGCACTTCATGTCGCCAACTGTATGGTACGATGATGAACCTTTTAACTGGCTTTCCAGAACGATCTAGCCAAACTCGCACAAGTATCCTGTCTGACATCTCTAATAATTTATATGTCCCCCATAACGCCTTAACTTCTGCGCTATTCCCAGATACCTCTTCCCATGCAGGGCGTTGCTGCCTCTCAACCCAAGTAATTACCCGTGACAAAGTAGCATCTTGTCTCTGTATCCCTCCAAAATGTATCCCACTGTCTAGCCGTATAGCAGATAATCCCACGCTACATTTGCTACAGTATTTGCACCCGTTGCAAGGTAAGCGACTCAAGCCATCAGCATTGGCATGTTTAGTTCCAGGGCGATGTTCTATCACAAAATCATATTCTGATAACTGCTCCAACCAACGGGCCAACTGTCCCTCTGGCTCTTTGAAGCTCATGAGCCATCGCAGGCTACTGTGGTCAGTGCGTACCTTGAAATTTCTCCCATAAAGGTATGTCTTAAAGTGACGAATAAAATGTACGACAGCCAACAGCTCACGACGAGTGACACAGTACTGACGTTCTGTCCTGTCCAAACACCGACTAGCGTAAGCTACCACTCTTTCTTTGCCATCTATGTTCTGGGACAGGACAGCACCTATGGCTTCACCACTCGCATCTGTGTCGAGTATAAAGGGGCTATTGAAGTCCGGTACAGCCAACACTGGTGCAGAGGAAAGCGCTTTACGCAATTTTTCGAATGCCGCCTGATGTACTTCTGTCCAGTGGAAAACTGAATTCTTTGTCGTTAGCTGATGTAAGGGAGCTGCAATATCGGCAAAGTTTCTTACGTACCGCCTATAATAACTGCAAAAACCTAGGAACCTCCGCACTGCGGTAATTGATTTTGGAGTAGGCCATTTCAAAACAGCTGCCACTTTCTCAGGATCAGTTGCAACTCTAGCTGCGGAAATAGTGTGACCAAGATACCTAACTTCTCTCGCACATAGTGTACATTTGCTGGGTTTCAACTTTAGGCCAGCCCCTAGAAGACGGGTAAAGACGCGCGCTTGTCTTTCAAGCAACTGATTGAACGTGCTCCCGAAAACTATAACGTCGTCGAGGTAAATTAGACAAACTTCATATTGCAACCTGGCTAGGACGGCTTCCATAAGTCGTTCAAAGGTCCCAGGCGCGTTGCATAAACCGAACGACATGACTTTAAACTGATAGAGACCCCTTCGCATTGCAAACGCTGTCTTAGGCCGATCTGCCTGCTCAATTTCTACTTGCCAGTACCCTGACATCAAATCTAATGTGGAGAACCAGCTCATACCTGACAGTGAATCGAGACTATCATCAATTCTAGGAAGAGGGTACGCATCCTTCTCTGTAACTGCATTTAGCGCCCTATAATCCACGCAAAACCTCTTCTTCCCATCCTTTTTAGCTACTATGACCACTGGGGCAGCCCAAGGGCTTACAGACGGTTCTATAACCCCTTTTCTTAGCATGTCGTCAACTTGTATGTCAATCTCCTGACAGAGCTGGAACGGTAATCTTCTAGGTGGGACTCTAATTGGCGCGGTATTGCCTGTTTTGACAGTGTGCTTGATCAAGTTTGTTCTGCCCAAGTCGTCATCATCTTTAGCAAACACTGTGCAAAATTCACTTAATTGTTTGCTTAGGCCTCGTGCTTGATCCGGAGTCAAATGGATGCTTGACTTCTCAAACAATTCAGTTAAATGTGAAGGCAGACTGCTGTTCGAATCCGGTTTCTGACTTTCGACAATTTGTGTCGATAGGGCCGCACTGGCTTCAGCACAACAAACACCAGCCTGCAAGTTTACCACCTCTTTAGTCGGGTTTAGCAACCGTATTGGCACTGTTCCGTCCAACGTCTTAATGACGGCTCGCGCGACAAGGATTTTAGTTTCATGCCTAAACATCGATAGAGGCTCTAGCACTGACTCTGTAGCTAGCTTCCCACAACCAACATTCGCCATCCAACCTCGCGTAATAATTTCCGTCTCTGCCGGGACAATGATGTTTTCAGCTAAGGTGATACGATGACAGCCCATAGACCCCGCAAAGTGGCATGGGAGTTTTAGTCCCTGCATCTGCAGTGTACACTGCGTAATACTAATATCGCACTTATGCAGCTGAAAAAAATCTAACCCAAGTATTCCATCGGGCCTAATGTCAGCTACAACGAAAACATGTCGCCTTCTGACACCTGTCCAAGCAATGCAAAATTCAGCCTGACCATATGTTTCAATTTTGTTACTGGATGCACTGATTAGTTGACTATCCACAGCGTTGAGTTTTGGCTTTAGATGACCAAGTGTTTCATACCGCCTCTTGCTGATGATCGAAACAGCAGCGCCTGTGTCTGCTAGCAAAGCGAGCTCCACTCCATTAACACAACATTGCGTGTATAGTCCCGGCTCCTCGTTTACATAACGTACAGGTTTGGCGTTTTCTGTTCTTGTCCTCCTAGAATCTCCCTCTCTTTGGCCTCTTGTTCTCCATCGTTCATTGTATCTGTTTAAAGGCTTGGTGCATTCGCTTTGGTAATGACCCCGACCATTACAATTCCAACACTGGACCCCTGTTCGCCTTGAATCGCGTTGCTTATCCCCCGACTCGTGCCAACGACCTAATGCATCTTGATGTTTTTCAGTCAATTTCTTATTTTGTTTTATTAATTCTTCTACTTTTGCTTCTAACCTTGCTATTTCAGTTATATTTGTACTATCGTCGTCCTTGTCTTCTGACTCTTCATAGCCTCTACATGCAGAACTTACTGGCTTCTGTCTTACGCCAGCACGCAGGAAAGCCTCCCATTCAACCCCTACTCTGATGGATTCTTGCAAACTACTAGGGTGATGCCGCCAAATTTCAAGTTTTAGGTTTTCATCTTGTACTGCCCCTAAGAAATGGTCCTTTGCAAGCCTATCGCGGATATCAGGCGGGCAACCAGGATATGCCAAAGAAACCAGTCTCTGTATCGTTTGGCCTAATTCAGGGAGCGTTTCTTCTTTTTTTCTGAAACAGCTTCGAAGCTGTGCCTTGTAGTACTCATCTTGGTTACGAGGCGCAAAGCGAGCTTCCAATGAAGTTTTCAATTTCTCAAATTCGACTTGACCGGGCTGGACTTGGAGATCGGTTAAGACTTGGAGAGCGTCTCTCCTTAAACACGCTGCCAAACGCAATCCCTTTTCAGTTTCGCTCCATTCATTAATCATAGCGCAGTGTTCGAAATGTGTCATATAGTCGAGAAAAGGTTGAGAACCATCATAAATGTCTGCTTTAACTGTTGCCTTATTTCTAGTTGGAGGCGCAGAAGCACAGAGTTCTGTTTTTCCAGTTTCGACCTTCTTGCTCAACTGCAAGTCTGGCGTCTCCCTTACTTCCTTAACCTCACTGCGGCTCCCATTCGAACATTTTGTCAACAAATGACCCATGGTGGTACTTAATCTGTCAAACTTGTCCGTAATGAGTGTGTCAATGGTCTGAAGCAGACTATCAGTAGGCGAACTACTCGCTCTCTTGGATACTGAATACGTGGTTCGATCATAAATGTCTGCCTTCACGTTCTCAGGCACACTCTCTTTAATGGTTCTGAACCTCAGATCTTCAGCCCATCCATCACGTGCACGTACATTGCCACTATCGGCCTCGCACGGAGTTGAAGTCGCATAGCATTGAACACCACTGTCTACGTCTATTAACTTTCTTGGCCTCCTATCAATAGGCGACAATGGCGACAAGAGTCGCCAATGCACAGACTGTGGTAAAGGCGTATTCAATAATGAGGTAGTTGTACCTCTGCCTGTAGCCATCCTAATAATTTATAATACTCTTTCAATACTCTAAATTTGCCTGTGTCGATGTACTTGGTAGCACACTACCAATTGCTATTTAAGACCAATGAAACCGTATGCGGTTGTTATTGCTATTATTATTATTATTATTATAAGCCCCCGAATCCCTTACTGAATTTCAATAAATACAGCATAAGGTTTATGAATTTACCAAATACAGCGGGGAGAAGGTGTTGTCAAACACACGTTCTTTTGCTTTTATTAATTGTTCTTGTAAACTACTAACTTTAAAAATAATAACCAGATAATGCCTTCACTCTAACATAAGTAAAATACTAACACAGCCGACTATCATAACAATGTCTGCTCAACTTCTCGCTTTCTGCGCGACCTACCAAATACAATACTTGTGTCATCGCTGTACTATATCCCGGATAAAACACTCCATCCTGCTTGAACATAATAAGTACTCCTCTTAAAAATCCTTCTCAGCAGCAAATGCATATATCTACTCTCGCAGACCAAATGTCGCGAAATCTCAATAAACGAAATTAAAGTCGCACCATCCATAATATTTCTTTCCTCTTTCTTTCCAAATGCGAAGCAATAGTCAGTTTCACACATAAAAACTCTGAATAAATTGCAAACCATGACAGAACTATTCACACATATCCCAAAACGCTGCCACCAGAAATTTTCTTGTTACATGCACAGGGGTATTCACTTGACCGAGCGGTGTCAAAACCCTGGCGCGAGTCACGCTGGAAGTCATAAGTTTTCCCCAAATTTCCAAAGACTTCCATACAACTTGAGTTGTAAAATGGAAAGAGAGACGTGTCTGCTATAACTAATAATCTTTGCTCTAATCAATTGGCGACCCAGAGGAGATAACTTGCCCAAACGTCCATTAACTGCACCTTAGCATGGTTTTTCTCCATTATCATCCCATTTCCATACAGCAAGCCCGTCATGCCATGGAAATTCCACTGTTATTCCATTACTAACTGGGAATTATTTAACTGCACGCCTCTAGGCCAGTCAATCCACAGAATTTCCGGCGTATCACGCTCATATACATACGCCCATTTTCCACTATGGACACATAAACGGTACCTACCAAGTTCCAACTTATTGATTCCATTCTATAATTTACTGATTTCCAACCATAAATGCCACCTTTTCAATCACAATACTTGAATACACCACTGAATTTTAATATGGACTATGTTACACCAGAGACAGTCATTCGGCTTGTGCCTAAAATCACTACTAACGAACCCAGCATGGTTCAAATTCACTAACACTCCTCTCTGTGATGTTTTCTCCTACTAACTGGCTAACTATTTCGGGCTAGCAACTCCAAATTTATTACAATACATACAAAGACTACTTTTCAAAAGTTTGAAATATTGCAAGAGTTAAATGTTAATAAAGCAAGATCATTTCCAAAATGATGCCCTCTGTATTGTTATAATTCTCGATGAAGCTCGGTATGAAACCATCATACACATTGACTATAATATCCTGGCTTCCAGTTTTGTATGCTACTACAAGAAACTAGACTTGCTTGAAATAAATACAGTTTAGTAATATTTAATATCCCTTTATAAGTAAATGAGGCCCATGATTCCAAAGCAATGTCAATGAAACTGTACTAATAACTTATACAAATTTTGAGATAATTATCTAAATTATACAAAGGTCAACACACAAATTTTGAGATAATTACCTAAATTATACAAAGATCAACACACAAATTTTGAGATAATTACCTAAATTATACAAAGGTCAACACACAAATTTTGAGATAATTACCTAAATTATACAAAGGTCAACACACAAATTTTGAGATAATTACCTAAATTATACAAAGATCAACACACAAATTTTGAGATAATTACCTAAATTATACAAAGGTCAACACACAAATTTTGAAATAATTATCTAAATTATACAAAGGTCAACACACAAATTTTGAAATAATTACCTAAATTATACAAAGGTCAACACACAAATTTTGAGATAATTACCTAAATTATACAAGGTCAACACACAAATTTTTAAATAATTACCTAAATTATAAAAGGTCAACACACAAATTTTGAGATAATTACCTAATTATACAAAGGTCAACACACAAATTTTGAGATAATTACCTAAATTATACAAAGGTCAACACACAAATTTTGAAATAATTACCTAAATTATACAAAGGTCAACACACAAATTTTGAAATAATTACCTAAATTATACAAAGGCCAACACACAAATTTTGAAATGATTACCTAAATAATATGAAGGTCAACACACAAATTTTGAGATAATTACCTAAATTATACAAAAGTCAACACAAATTTTGAGAAAATTACCTTAATTATACAAAGGTCAACACACAAATTTTGAAATAATTACCTAGTTATACAAAGGTCAACACACAAATACTTTTTAATTCTTCTCTTTAAGTATGCATGTACTAGAGTCGAGTGCCACAAACAATAATTTTTAATGCTATATATCTCTGAATGCACCACAATACAAAACATGATAGACTGCAATTATATTAAAAACCAACAATTCAATGTTATGTGGCAGGGGACTGACACTTTTTCTGTTTAATTTAAAATTTCAAAGCTAGAAAATTATACTTTGCTGATTTAAAAAAGAAAAAACGCCACATTATATTTGGGGGAATATAATGTCATGACCTAAAAAAAAAAAAAAAAATATTTCAGCTCAAAAGAAGAAAAACACCCCTACACAATCCCCCAAATGAAAATGTGAGTACTTTATTGTATATGAATATGCTAAGTTAATTGTTATATAAGTTACAATCTAAAAGATATAACTAAAGTCAGATGATAAAGTGTACACTAATGATAAAAATATAAAGTCAGATGATAAAGTGTACACTAATGATAAAAATATGAAGTCAGATGATAAAATGTACACTAATGATAAAAATATAAAGTCAGATGATAAAATGTACACTAATGATAAAAATATAAAGTCAGATGATAAAGTGTACACTAATGATAAAAATATAAAGTCAGATGATAAAGTGTACACTAATGATAAAAATATAAAGTCAGATGATAAAGTGTACACTAATGATAAAAATATGAAGTCAGATGATAAAATGTACACTAATGATAAAAATATAAAGTCAGATGATAAAGTGTACACTAATGATAAAAATATGAAGTGTTGATACTGAAGACTACAATTTTCTAAACAGGACACAAGTGATAAACATGAGGGAAGCCAAAACCCAGGCAAGTAAATATAAAACACGTTTACTCAACAAATGTGAAAATATTTTGTTGATGTTGGTGACCTTTTTCAGCACATAACAGGCTACATATAGCAGCAAATGTAACTGGTGAAGGAAGAATTCTAGGTAAATACCAGTATGAACCAAAATCCTACAGGAAGCTACCGGCAAGCCTTCCCACCTACCAACATGAGACAAGCCAAAACTCAAACACAAACAGCAGTAAAATTGTGATGATCATTAAAGGAAAATGCTTTGAGACACTCAAGGCCCCCAAACTATACAGTGCACATGAGATTTTACACAATGTTCTGATAGAAAAGTCTCACAGCGGTGATAACCCATTCTTCAAATCATGCTCACAAATCACCGGGCTTGAATACAAATCACCGGGCTTGAATACAAATCACTGGTCATGACAACAAATCATACTCACATTTTCACTGGGTATTATAAAAAAAATCATACTCACAAATCACAGGTCATGATAATAAATCATACTCACAAATCACTGGTCATAATAACAAATCATACATTTTCAATGGGTATTATAACAAACCATACTCACATATCACAGGTCATGATAACAAATCATACTCACAAATCACTGGGCATGAATACAAATCATAATCACATTTTCACTGGGAATGATAAAAAGCATACTCACAAATAACTAGGCATGAACAAATCATACTCACAAATCAATGGCATAAATACAAATCATACTCACAAATCAGTGGTATGCATACAAATAATAAAAGTCATTGAGCATGAATATAAATTACAAGTCTGTGGCATGAATACAAATCCTACTCAAATCACTGGACATGAATAAAAATCATACTCACAAATCAGTGGCATGAATGCATTATCAAACTCACATGTCACTGGGCATGATAAGAAATCATACTCACCTAGAACTGTCAGAGTGTAGTTCATACTGATACGTCCAAAACCATTTGTAGCTTTACACACATACTGCCCTGCATCTTCAAGCTCTACAGGTTTAATCCGGAGAGATCCATCTTTTAGCAACCGAAATCTACTCCAATCATGATTAATTGTTATAGCTGTACTGTCTTTAAACCACTGTCGTTCAATTGGATCAGGATTTGCAACAACTGGGCACAACAACTTTTTAGCTTGTCCCACTTTCGCTACTTGGTGATACTGAACTTGTTCCTCTTGATGTGGTGGACCTAAAATAATAATTATAATACTAATTCAAGTTGATTATGATGACTGCATTAAAAGAGGCCCTACGTGTACAGTTCACCCAGCCAGGCCTTCAACATCTGGCTTAACACAACCGGGTAGTTAACTCTGCATAAAACTGAACGGTTAACTCCGTACAAAGGGAGTTTATCCAGTATTCAAGGACCAAAACGCTACACAAATATGATAAATATGTTAGCAATCAAACTGACAAAAGAGTTTAACAATTCAAAGCTGCCAACAACTTTCATCTGAAATTAAATGATTCTTTGCTGGTATTACTGTTAATCACGGTTTGAAGACTGGAATCCAAGTTGTATAAACAGAATTTCAATAAAAATCATTTTTAAGTCCTTTATCATTTCAGAAAATATAATATTGTTACAGAAAAAGTGATCTTGAATGATCTATCTGACACGATATGTATGTTGTGTATCGGATTGATTAAAACGAACATTAAGCCTGGGATTCATCTGGCACGTTATAAATGTTGTCCAGCGTGAAATGCTCTATCATTTTTACAACAACTTTTCACCTAATTAAATGATTCGTGCTTATCTATAAATCTGTTTCATGCTTTTTTCTTTTTTAAAAAAAAGAGAGAATCTATATTTAATAGTATTCAATAAAAGTTTGATGACGTGTATGTTTGGTAAATAAACTGCAAAGATTCGTATCCTTTAAAACATAGAAAATTAAAAAAAATGTATCAGTTTTATTTTAAATAGCACATACAAGAAAGAAACAACACACCAGCATGAAAAATTGATGAGGATGCAATGGGAGTAAACAGCCTTGAACGCGATTGATCCTGACGTCAGATAAAATATTTGCTAGCCTGGACACGATGCAAATCCAGTAACCACTTGGTGTGATTCTAAGCTAACGCGTAAGCCACAATGTGAATGAAGGAAATATTACTTGAAATACTCCTAAACTTTGTCAGCCACACTGCACTCAAGCATACGAAGCGGACGAAAATTGTTATAGTTACTTTAAAAATCAAGATCATGCATACACAAGTGACACTGTAAAGATGACCAATGTTCCGGCCATACTTGACATCAGATCGTCACCATTTTTGTTTATGACCAGCTACACACTATAAAAAAATCTTTCAACGAGAACCTCATGCTGATGCGACCGTCCATTTAGGTGTAGTATCAATAACAAGGTTTTCCAATATGAGCAGATGGCGAACAGCACAATTTTATTTTTTTTGGACCAACGAAACCACTGTTTGTGAGTTTCATTAGAACACCCTCTAGTCAGTTAAAAGAAATAGCGATAAAACTTGTGCTAACAAACAGACGAAGTATCTTCCCCTACGTTCGTCTGCTCCACGACCTGTACGATCCAGATGACACTGATCGTCAACCTGTTGTGCAGTAAACAGTGATAGAATTTGTTAAGCTGATAAACGTTTGATAAACTGTATACTTAAATGGGCCTCTAATACCATTTTTTTTCAGAACATTATTGTGTTTTATTATGTCTAGATTATTATATTCATAAATAACAAGGGACACATTATACAATATCACGTTATGCTGACAGATTGACCTTACACAGGGAAAGTACATGTTTACACGTCAATTCACGTGACATATCTGTATCTAAAACAATACGTGTATTAAGAAATTCATTTGCATAGTTAAAACGGTCGCGACCGTCACGCTCTAGTAGCAACAGAGCAGTACGATACGGCTCAGTTAAAATTGAAGGAGAGAGGTCCTTTAATTTTCTTTCTGACAGGAAGTCTTTTTTAAAATTTAAATCAGAAGAATCATCTATCTTTTCACTTCAAGGTTATAATTATTCCGACAAATCAATGCAAAAACTGTTTTCTTCATGCAAATTGGGGCTGGCATTTGTTTACAATTAAGACTCGTATAACGCCCCATCCATTGAAAAGTATTATGTTCTTCCGTAAAAAGACCTCGCAAAGGACGGATTAATACGCGACTTGTATACAGGATAGTATGTCCGCTGAGCCCAGTTAACCATTATATAAAGGTGGACGTTATTAAGGTATCCAATTCTTACAATGGGTTTATATTAAAATGTTTTTTTTCTATTCAGATGCGTGCCATCTGTATGAGGAAACCCTGTATTTTTTTTAATCGGTTTTCTCTACTTATAACCCATTGTGCTTGAAATCGGTATAATAAATTGTTAAAGCTATGTTAATCCAAATCGCGCGCACACACACACACACACACACACACACAGAGAGTTACCCGTCATGAACTCTGAAACCGTAACAGCCGTGGCAGTGAAACAGAGTTATTGTTCAAAAACCACTTGTCATGTAGTCACCGCGACTTTGAGCTTCGAACATTTTAACCCAAAATCAGCACGGTTATTCCTAATCCCACGCGCAGTCCAGTTTTTGTGCGGAAACGAAATTAATAAAAGACAAGCGGATGCATATAAATACATTATACATTTCCATATTCGCGTGCTTATAAAAGATACACAATAATGCACAAAAATCATAAATGATGAAAAAAATATAATAAAACAAGTGGATATAATATACGGGTTGAAAAATAATTGCAATTCTGGAGTAAATTCATTAAAAAAAAGTTAAAGAATTTTTCAACTTAAAAGAGATCAAAACTTTTATTCTTAAATTTTTTTAAAAAATCAGGAAAATAATGAATGTATGGTTAGGCCCAAAAATATGTTTCCAGGCGGCCAACTGTCCCTGTTTTTTGTCGCCGACCCTTGCTTTATCCCCCAAAGTAAAATTAATTTTAAATTTAAGAAAATCAGAAATCGATTTGTGCATTTAATTCTTGTTATGACTTAAATTATATTGGCATCATAATTTCATTATTCTTGACAAATTAGTTGAATAAATAACTTCCTTTATACAAAATGCTTATATGTCATAAATTAATGGCGAATATTACAAATGTTATTACATACTAATTTAATCTTACATTGCTGATCTGACACTCGATACAGATGTTCAAGTGTGCGATCCCGTATCGTACACCCTGCCTGGAACTAATTTTAGGATTTGAAATAAATATGGTTGACAGCAACAGTTTGAGCAAAATGCTTGGCATTGAAATCTTATATGAAGCTGGCATTTCCAATCATGACAGAGAGGACCAAGGACGTTATAGCTAAATTCCTGTAATGAATGTTTAAAAATCGAGACAAAGCAAGAAAGACAATGAATCCTGTCAAGATTAGGAATGACTCGACGTTTGGACTTTGCCCCTGTTTAATTAGACTCTTAAATTGGCATCTAACTGGCGACTTTAACGAAACGGGACGGTGTGTACCATGAACCTATAACTAATAGTCAACAGTACATCAGGAGACTGATAATTAATGGAGAGTAAATACGGATACATCATTGGATAATTAATGGAGAGTAAATACGGATACATCATTGGATAATTAATGGAGAGTAAATACGGATACATCATTGGATAATTAATGGAGAGTAAATACGGATACATCATTGGATAATTAATGGAGAGTAAATACGGATACATCATTGGATAATTAATGGAGTAAATACGGATGCATCATTGGATAATTAATGGAGAGCAAATACGGATACATCATTGGATAATTAATGGAGAGTAAATACGGATACATCCTTGGATAATTAATGGAGAGTAAATACGGATACATCCTTGGATAATTAATGGAGAGTAAATACGGATACATCCTTGGATAATTAATGGAGAGTAAATACGGATACATCATTGGATAATTAATGGAGAGCAAATACGGATACATCATTGGATAATTAATGGAGAGTAAATACGGATACATCTCTGGATAATTAATGGAGAGTAAATACGGATACATCCTTGGATAATTAATGGAGAGCAAATACGGATACATCATTGGATAATTAATGGAGAGTAAATACGGATACATCTCTGGATAATTAATGGAGAGTAAATACGGATACATCATTGGATAATTAATGGAGAGTAAATACGGATACATCCTTGGATAATTAATGGAGAGTAAATACGGATACATCATTGGATAATTAATGGAGAGCAAATACGGATACATCATTGGATAATTAATGGAGAGTAAATACGGATACATCTCTGGATAATTAATGGAGAGTAAATACGGATACATCATTGGATAATTAATGGAGAGTAAATACGGATACATCATTGGATAATTAATGGAGAGTAAATACGGATACATCATTGGATAATTAATGGAGAGTAAATACGGATACATTATTGGATAATTAATGGAGAGTAAATACGGATACATCATTGGATAATTAATGGAGAGTAAATACGGATACATTATTGGATAATTAATGGAGAGTAAATACGGATACATTATTGGCTAATTAATGGAGAGTAAATACGGATACATCATTGGATCTTCTTATGAGTTTGTACAATGTATTTAATTACAGACCTGGAGCAAAGTGATTCCATGAAAACAGTGAAAAAAAGGACACAAAACAAATGTTGAACAATGCACCTGTTTGATGTCGTTCCCAGCTGGAGCATTAGCAACACAAAAAGAGACATCCCACCAAATTATTTTTTTTATTTAAAAAAAAAAGAATAACATTTAAACAAAACAATAAAATAGACCCAAAAAAAGACTCGCCCAACATCAACCAGAAATCATTTCAGTTTCAAAATTCTGGTCTTTGAATATTTTTTTTAAAAAAAATATATTTTTAAGGAGAAGGTTTAATTGGAGGAACTCTTTGCATAATAATATTATAGAGAAACTGAGTTTATTTAGTAAATCTGAGGATAAAACCGACAAAGATTTTCATCATAATGGTAGACATTTCACATGGATCTTCAAGCTGTTTTGAATAGGATGGAAAGTATGAACAATGTTGTTGTTAAGACTTTTTTTTTTACCGAGGCACATTCTGGGACTTTTGTTTACACTTTAAATTTGATTTCTTTTCAAGTAAATAATACAGACCAGAAAACAGAACAATAAAAAATATATCATTTAATTTATCACCTTTAAGTTGCATCAACGATATTTTGTGATAAAAACATAAAATTAGATCTTTTGAATATATCGTACATCAATAAGCTTCCTAAATCTGCTCTGAAATTAGTTTTTAATTAGAGTGTGTGTTCAGAAGGTATGGTGAATAAGAATGGGTCACTTACTGGTTAAAAAAAAAACTATGGTCCAATTGGAGAAGTAAGGAATATTCAAATGTGTATGCAAATTATTTCCATTCATATATTCCCTATACGATAATTTTTTTTTAAAAAATCTAAAGAGTAAATCACCATCTCATCGATGCCTAGGCCTATGGCCGTTTACACCGGTCTCATCGATGCCTAGGCCTATGGCCGTTTACACCGGTCTCATCGATGCCTAGGCCTATGGCCGTTTACACCGGTCACAATATTTCAGAGGATCGTACAATATCTTCATAAAATGCCAAATGCCTAATTCCAATTTAAAAAGTATACATTCTAAAAATTGGAAAGAATGCATGACTAAAAATGGGATATTGAATAAATACAAAATCACACGAGTGCGTTGTGCCAAATGGCAACAACAAAAAAATCGTTTGATACTCGGTAGGCCTGACGGCCTCGATATTCCTTCCTATGCCGCACCAAACTCGTTCATCAGAAAGAAAAAAAAATACTTCCTTAGCTTTGCCTATATTTTTATCCTTAAATCGTTTGCTTGAGACGCATCACGTATGCCAATGCGATGGCCAATCAAGTTTCGGAAAATTTCGGATTAAAACAATAGACCATTTCACGGAGACTTCGGCGAACTTCGTAATTTGCTCGGAATTTTTATCACGTGGCGGGTGGTCAGCTGACCGCAATAGCCACTCGATAGGTGGTGGGCGAAATATGGCGGACGCTTCAGAATCAGCATCAATTTTTAAACTACGTCAACATCGTTTATCGAGTTGGAAAATGCCTATTCAAGAGCGATGCTGCCTCAGATATTGGCGAAATGTAATATTGGAATCATCCTGTCTTATTTTCTGGAAAACAGGGCGGATTTCAAAGCCATACGAGATAGTTTGTTTGTTTGTTTGTTTGATTAGGATTTTTAACGTAGCTTTAACAATTTTTCAGTCATATCGCTACGATGTCTGCAGTGAGGCAGTTTATAGTGATGTCTAGCACTGAGACATCATGCCGCAGACATGTAGCATGATGTCTCACCCAGTCACATTATCCTGACACCAGGCCGACCAGTCCTAACACTAACCTCTTTATGCTGAGCGTCAAGCGAGGCAGCTGTTAGTACCATTTTTGTAAGTCTTTGGTATGACTCGGCCGGGGATCGAACCGACGACCTCCCGCTTCCGGGGCGGACGCTCTAACCACTAGGCCACCGGAGCGGTTCCATACGAGAGAGTAGTTTTGAGCTGTTTACATCTGGACATGTACATACAAGTAAGAAAACAGTGTCGAAGTAAACAAATTTAATCCTGACAATCAATGAGCAGGTTATTCAAACTATTTCTATGCATCCGAAACGTCACTATAATAAGTGAATTTATAATTTTGTTTTTAAAGTCTGTGTATAATTTACATGTAAATTTCAATAATTTAATTAGCTCCACTTGCTGGACTTGGAAAAGGCTGAAAATATCGGTGTCACCGGTATTCGATCTCTATAATGTTCACGGACAAGTACAAAACTATTTATCAGGTCGCAATACTAATACATGTAAAATCATTAATCCATGGCAGATGATGGAATTTAATGCCCCCTTGATTGAAGCGACTTTTGTAACCTCTGATACAAGTAGCGGGTTTTTCTTAACGTTTTATCTCTGAAATATTTCTAAACAACAATGGACGCCAGTTTGGTATGTACCCACCAGCGTTTGATTGGTTGGAGTATAAAGTGACTCGGGAGGTTATTCGGATAATTACGGAGAAACTCGGTTAAATCCGGAATAAAATGGTCTATTGTCAATTGTAGTTATTCATTAGTGTATAAAGTGATCCTATTAAGTATGTGTATTCCTCTTTAACGTTGAGAATCATCCTACGAATTTCAGGAACATGCTAGTTTTCTGTATGAACATTAAATAAGTTTCGCAAGTCCACAATATTTTCTCGTTCGTTAAGAAAGCAAGGGTCCTCTCTGCTAAAAAAACTTACCCGGATGTTGTATTCTCCACTCAATGATTCTACTGATTAGTTATACGAATAGTAAAGCTGGTAAATTCTTCACTTCAGTATCAACACTTTCAATTTTTTGTCGATATGCTCTCAAATATCAGCATTATGTTTCAAATACTATCAGCTATAACTTTATTTTGCTGACATGCATTATGTTGCTGAGTGGGAACAATATAATGAACATAAATTAGTTTTGTTTCCTTTCAAATCTTTAATTCGAAATATATATATATATATATATATATATATATATATATATATATATATATATATATATTAACATTTTCTATTACAGTATAAATAAAAACAATAATCACAAACGATTAGAATCTTGCCCAATAACGAAATGAGTTTAACCCTGAATTTATTTGAAGAAAAATCCCAAAAAACCTAATCTAATCTCCTTAAGAAGTTAAAATCCATCATTTAGAAACATTTTCAATTGGTTTGATTACAATTTTGACAATTTAGACGTTCAAAATTATATAATGTTGTATAAGCTAGGGATGAACCGACTGTAACATCAAATTGTCTTCGTATTCTTTAAACCAGTCCCAAACCTGTATTGAAACTGGGGCTCGAATCATGTTTTTAATATATAATACACGGGACGAAATTCCTCATTTCAGATCAGAGATTCAACAATTTGGATTGGCTTAAAACGAATAGCAGTCCCCTTTCTAATCCGAGTTTCCTCCAAATATTCCCACGCCATTTTTCGCATTTGGACATTTAGGTTGGGGTGTGGGGTCATTTTAACTGTATGTCGAACATTTGCGCCACCGTGCGGAAGCGACATAGGGTAGTCACTTACCAGCGGGCTTAGAAAATGTAAACTTGTGTTATATCGACTTATCCCTGCATGAAATCAATAGGGAAATTATTATTTTCTCAGAAATGGCAAGTATTATAATCGTTATGTCTTTAATCCACTACAAACTTGACGAAACTATAGCATAGACAAAACCTGACCCGGTACTCGCCATTTGCATTACTAGTCACATAACTTCACAAATCTCAAATCAAGACATCGGAAGTGTAATTTAATGTTGTTTGACAGGACTTCAATTATAGCAAATGAAAGTCAGATACTCTTTGTAAAAACCAGCAATCTGGCCTGTCTGATGTATCATGCATAGAGCACATGTCAACGTGGTAGTCACGTGATACCATGAAGCTCCAGAGGTTGTTCTCGGAAAAGGTGGGTTGTTAGATTTTTGTACTCGTACAACTCAAATCGCGAGTACTAGGTCATATTTCATCAACGACGTAGTTTTATCTTGTCTTTCAGCAGAATGAAGACATAATGTTTTTAATGTTCACAATTTCTGAGAAAAAAAACTAATTTTTATATCAATTTCATGTATGTATCACTCGATCTAACAACCATTAAAGTTTGCTGGGCCATCCGGTAAGCGGCTACGCTTTGCCGCTAGTGTTCGATTCTTGCGATGGAAGAGTTTTTTTTTTAATACTTCCACGTAAGGAAACATACGGATATTGAGCTGACTTTGAAATTAAGACGAGACGAATCTAATCAACTGAGCGTTTGGATTGACGCAGCATATTATGTTTATTGCAAGCACCCAAATGATCCATACAGCACCCTCCGAATAAATGGTTTGAACTCGATACATGTTACTCCCAATCAGTTTAGTTACGACTCCTTTACGTAATTCTTTCGGGCATCAAATGGTAGCGGAATATTTCAAGGTTTCTCCCGACTTTAATCAATAATTGAGAAATTCAAGGAATGATCATTTCTCCCGACTTTCTGCCCGATTTACCGGCAGCTTGTGAACTCTGTGTACAATAATTAACACATAATTAGAAATGTCATCTACTGTAAGGTGTTGGTTTACATTTCGGGGGTGGGGGTGATGTGATTTTTTCTGAGCTGAAATTTGTTTAATTTATTTTCTCAAGATAATTAATTTTGTTTTCCAAATAATATCATGGACATAATATGTTATTTTGCTTAAAAATAGAGCAAATTATTTTTTCCAACTATTCACAGACATAAATTAAAAGATACACAGGCCCCAACCCTAGGTCACTGAACTGTTTGTCCCTATATAATTGTGGTATATCGTTGTACGTATCGCGGCAGTACGTTCAGAAATGCTATGACATATTGAGTTATAATATTTACGTAGAACCAAGCCTAATGTGTGTGTGTGTGTGTGTGTGTGTGTGTGTGTAGTCCGCCACAGATGCGGGTTTGAATCCCGGCCAAGTCGATCTAGACTTAATTTAAAATATGGTACTAACAGATGCCTCGCTTGGCGCTCAGCATTAAAAGGTTAGTGTTCGGACAGGTCGGCATGATGACTGGGTGGGACATATGACATGCTACATGTCTGCAGCATGATGTATCAGTGCTAGACTTCACTATAAACTACCACACTGCAGACATTGCGACATGACTAAAAAATTGTTAAAAGTAAATTGAAAATTTAAATCCCACACAAATATAAAAGAAATATATTTATTGACCTTAACATTGATTGCTTCTTAAAGTTAAGCTGAAAGCACACTTATAAACCAAGCAATACGTCGAAAATGCTATATACCGCAATTGAAGGGGAAAAAATGGAACAAAGGGATCATGGAACTGACATCACGATTTCTATTTTATTTTAAATTTATCTGACACATTTTCTGTTACATTCCTTAAAAATGCTTTTTCAACCGCCACTTTCATGCGTGTATTTTGAACTGATTCAGAACAACGTTCACCTAAGATACAATGACATTGCACTTAGGAATCTGCAAGCATGCGCAAACTGGAACAATTCTGATTTGCTAATTTGAATGGAAGACATGGACCCCCTACAGCAGTGAAATTGATTATTCTCCGTTGACTGGATTATACAATTAAAGAACTCAAATCATTAAATTTTGTCTACTTGGGTATCGCAATTTGTTACAAACAAGTTTGAATAGAACTGCATCATAATCATCACGTGACAGCTATTGCAGTTTTGTTAGATCATGCGGTTGCCGCGCTCCATGAACAGACATTGATCTGGTAGACTGAGCTGGAAGAGGCTTAGCCCACCCCCTCCCACCCAGATTTCGTTATGTAAAACTGTCATTTAAAACTGAATAGTAAGATGAATTTATATATGGAGAGTACTACATAACTTTGATATGGAGAATACCATATCGTTTAGAAATAGAGTACTATATTGATATGGATATTGCTATACAGTTTAGATATTGAGAGTACTGTATAATTTAGATACGACAAGTACAATATCGGAGTTGAGATATGGAGAGTGATATAGTAGTTTATATATGGAGTACTAGATAGTTTGGATATAGAGCACTATATTTTGGAGATGGAGTGTTATATATTTTAAATATGGAGTACTATATAGTTTGGAGATGGAGTACTATAGTTTGGAGATTTAGTGTTATATATTTTCAATATGGAGTACTATATAGTTTTGGATATGGAGTACGATAGTTTGGAGATGTAGTGTTATATATTTTAAATATGGAGTACTAGATAGTTTGGATATGGAGTATTATAGAGTTAGCGATGAAAATTTCTACATATTTTAAATATTGACATTAAGAGTATTAATGTTATTTAGATACAGCAAGTACTACAAGGTTCAAATATTAAAGAGTACTACGTAGTTAAGAGTACTACGTAGTTAAACTATGTAGTTTAGATATTAATATTACTGTATAATTTGGGCATGGAAAGTACAATAAAGTTTAGATACTGAGAGTACTGTATAATTTAGGGACGGACAGTACTACATGGTTTAGGCACGGACAGTACTATATAGTTGATATATAGAGAGTACTATATAGTTTATATATGGATAGTGTTATATAATTTAGATATGGAGAGTACTATATAGTTTATATATAGAGAGTACTATATAGTTTAGATATGGAGAGTACTATATAGTTTAGATATGGAGAGTACTATATAGTTTAGATATGGAGAGTACTATATAGTCTAGATATGGAGAGTACTATATAGTTTAGATATGGAGAGTACTATATAGTTTAGATATGGAGAGTACTATATAGTTTAGATATGGATAGTGTTATATAATTTAGATATGGAGAGTACTATATAGTTTAGATATGGAGAGTACTATATAGTTTAGATATGGAGAGTACTATATAGTTTAGATATGGATAGTGTTATATATTGTCGATATGAGGTACTATATAGTTAAGATATGAAGAGTACAACAGTTTTCCTACCAACAATTTAAGGTATATTATTATGTCAAGTACTGTAGTTTTCCTGCAAGGAAATAGTAATATTTAATTTCACAGTTCTAGTAAAAAATATAATAAGATCATAGATGCCCTTTGTTGCTTATGCAGGTGAATATGTTTCCCATTCTGAATTACAATTAAACGTCATCACAAAATGGCTCAAAATTACTACAGCATGTTTAAGATTAGCTAATGAAGTGTTTTTCCACAATTTAATTTAAATGGTAATGTTGCAGTAATGGACGAGACATGCAATATAATTTCTGGCTCATCCCTAGGGCAAGACGAACAAGACAACCGCCTTGGGCTTCGCACTTTCAGGCAGTGCAATTGTTTTTGCTTGGGGCCCCGCGCTCATCGTTTGCTGTCTTGGGCCCTGCATATCACAGGGCCGGGCCTGTATTTTTTTTTCAGTGGTCAATGGTTGCTATTTTTGCAGCGACGATATTCTTCCTGCACTGGTTCCATACATATTTGTGGACTGGAAGATCTTGGATAAGTTATGAAATCATACATGTATATTAATTATCCATCTGTCCAGGATATAATCGTGTTGTACAAGACTTGTAAAAAAAAAAAAGGTAAATTAGATATGATTTGAAGATTGGGAAATAATTTACACATAAATGTGTTCTGACATTACGGTAACTGTAATGTTATCGAGACAAGCAATATCAGGCCCTACTCGAGTCTCTTGTATTCAGAGCTTGCTATATGTTTATTAATAACAATGTCAACTTTGACTTGAAAACGTTTGCTCGCAAGTGGAGACACTTTGTGAATATGATTCTGTTCTGAGTTACAATACTGACTATATCAACAACTTTTAAAACATGTAGCAGTTTATCGTTATTTTGTTGTTGCTGTTGTCGTCTTTTGTTCGTTTTGTTTTGTTTTATATCTAGAGTTTTGAATGTTGAAACCTTTGTATAAAACGTTTGTTAAAATAATTATGGTCTTTGGCTTCTCCAATGTATCTTAACTCTGAAGCTTGCATTCAAGCTGGATATTCCGTTTACGTTCTTTTGTTTCTTAGATATAATGACGGCCAGAGGAATGTTATTTGAGAACCCGACAACATCTGCCTCGTTGGGAACCGTACCTACACGATTAAACTCGAACGAGAGGTCAAACCGTGAAATAATTGATCTGCATCATGCATTACTTAGGTCAACATTTTCCGCACTTGTTGTTTATTGTGTGGTGTTGCCCACCTCACAGGTCAAAATACAGCACAGTTTAAAAGACATTAATATGGATCACGTCATAATAAGCCACGCGATAATCCGCTACTCACCTTTATCAACCGTGGCTGCCAATGACTTCCTTTTGCTGGAAACCCAATGTTGATTTAATCTTCGGGGTTTTGAGGATTGTTGTTTTAGGCGTTTTTAAGCACAATGAGAGCAAAAATCTAGGAGAAGCAATTATTACAAGATTTCAAGATGGCCATTATGTCAGCTACACTAGAAGCGGGATCAGCTTCATTTTGATTTATGACGAACTATAGATAATAATAATAATAATAATAATAATAATAATAATAATAATAATAATAATGCTTTCAGTGAAAATGTTATGCTGGTATACCCATTAATTCAGGACATATAGCGATAACACAATGTTCATGATGGTGAATGTGGCAGGAACATTTTAAGTCTCAATGGCGCCATTGTTATTTTGGTCCAACTAGACATAAGAAGTTGCTTAGTAAAATGACTATCAATTCATCAAAAGTAGTGACAACAAGACCTTCAAAATACCAGCTGTCATTACCATATTATACATCATATTCGTACCCTATTGTCCCAGTGCTAGACATCGCACAGAAACTATACATCGGAAATTAACGTCTTCATATACGGGTCAGCTGTGCGCAAAGTTATTTTCTCAGCTAAAATATTCCCACATTTATCAAAAAAGATACTTAGAAAGGAGATAAAGCGTATGATAAAGTGTCTATTGATTGATTGAGGTCTATGTGGATATGTAATTTAAATTATATTACAAAGAATTAATGGCTTTGAAGCGAGCGGGTGTGCATGTGAATGGGCTGTGCATTAATATGAAAACAGGATTATCCGCCTGAATTTTAATAATAATTATCCGAAGGTGCAAACCCCAATCCGTTGAATAAACACGCATACATTTCAGTTTTTAAGATCAAAATTGGTTCCTTGTTAATTTGAAATGTAAAAGGTCAGCTACTGTGTAGTTCTAGTAGCTCTACTGTTGGGTGAACAGAAGAAACAAAATTAAAGTCCCTGTGACACCTGTGGGACTTTTGTTCCCGACTAGTGATGGATAAAGGGGATAGTGTCCCTTACACACTGTATCAAATGGATGAACTTAGCAAGAGGTTGCCTAAGCATAGAGAGAAAATGAGATATTAAAGACTTCTATAGAGTTTAAATTAACTCTTCCAGCTTTTGAATCCTTTCGTAAAGAGACCTGTCACGGAGACTATTGGCAGGTGGGGCGTAAAGCGTCAAGTGTTAACTGCGTGGTTTATTTTCAATTTCATTCGACATTGTGACAATATCTCTTCAGGTTTATTTAGCAGCCTGGGGCGAACGTGGTCAATTTTAACATTCCCTCCAACCGCTTGAACATGGGACGTATGTATACCTTATGAAAACTCGGCTTAAATTTCCATTGACACTGAAGTGTAATTTGTACTCATTGTAGCTGCTGCTGTGAAATAGTTGAAACGTGCCTCTCCGAATTTTAGACGTCTTCTGAAAAATCAACCTGTTTAATAATAGTTCTCTACCCAACATTTAAAAGCTGGTTGTTCAGCCGGCAGAAATGGCATTTATATATATATATATATATATATATATATATATATATATATATATATATATATATATATATATATATATATATATATATATATGTATGTATGTATGTATGTATGTATGTATGTATGTATCGAAATTATTGCAAAATGGTGCCTATTTATACGTATTATACTTAAATTGTGAAAATGCGAGGCATGAAGAACTAAGTCAAAATATAGGCCGTTTATTTAGTGATGGATGTCTACAGACTAAACCGGACATCCATGGGTCATTTTGGGGTCAAGTGCCCCACGGGACGAAGCTTGGCATAAGTCATGGATAAGAGCGCCTGATTTTCGACTAGGCAGAGGTAACGGACAATCTTAGACGTATGACAAACTAAATGTCCTAAAATTGTAACACGGATAATACTCATGGACGTGGACGGACATACAGACGGACGTACCAACACGCAGATGGGCACAAAACGAAATGATCGCCGTGTCGGGCCTCCACTAATGCGAGGTCTACGAGAACCTGGCTTCTGACTATCCATATTTTCTTACATTGTATCACTGAGCAACGCCAAAGACAAATGAGGAATCATTGTTTTGGATAACATGCTTTTACCTGGCTTAAAATAATTGCTTTAACGTTTTCATAATTCACAAATTAACTCTAGAATGAAAATAAAGAGCAATCGACTTGAAAGACGGTACCTAGTACTTGAAAGCACTTACCACCTATTTAATTTCGTGGTTTTATTGCAGAAGGAAGCATTATAGTAAACATGGCAATTCAGTTTAAAAGCGTGTACAGCATCGTGATTTTCAAATGCTTAATACAAGAAAGACATATGATAAACTCCGAGTTCTGCACACTTACAAACAAAACCTAAAAATTCCCACTGTATATAAATCATCCGACCAACTATAAAATAAACCGAATTTGACGGTTCATCACATTGTTAGCTACTAAATGGAGGGTTGTACAAAACGTCAGAGCACTCTTCAAGAAAATTTATGACCACTAAAGCTCAAGGTACTTGCATAGACCCTGTCAGTGATATCGCACTCTTTCATTACAGCCACTTTTCTGTTTACTTTCCTTGTAAAGAAGAAATTTAATTCTCTGTTGAGAAACCTTTCAAGAAGTGTATACAGACTAGATCATTTGCTGTCAATGGCACGACACTCGAACTAATATAATGTCGTCCCAATGACTATTTTGAAAAAAATGACATAACATGATAACAGCGTGTAAAGGTTTGGAACAAAATATATTTATGCGGCAAATGTACAAGAAAAAAAATATTCATGAGACATAACCACACAATATGAAGAAATAAAATGATGTTCAATACAAAGTTACGTATAATATTATTTTCAAACTTCAGACGAGAGAGCTACTATAAAAACAATGTCATTGTTTGTAAAATATCCAGAAATGTTCATTTTCCAATTAATAGCGATAAAGACCTCCATGAAATAAAACGAAACGTTTATTCATGAAATAGAAGAAGCGTTAAAAGAATATATGGATGTACACGAAAGATTAAAACAAAAACCTGTAATGCCAAATGTAACGAAGTAAATAAACATCGAAATGTGTCATTTCTTCAGTTAGCGAGAAAAAAAAATCAAAATGGTGATGACCGATGTACATGTACATATAAAGACAAAAATTGAACATGTCGAAAAAATGGAACATGTCAGATACAAATTTAAATAAACATGGAGTAAACGTTGTGGTTTAAACTAGCAGGCAGCACGTGATGATTGAAGTAATTTTACGGATTGTTTACCATTATTGTTATACAGTGATTTTACGGATTGTTTACCATTATTGTTATACAGTGATTTTACGGATTGTTTACCATTATTGTTATACAGTGATTTTACGGATTGTTTACCATTATTGTTATACAGTGATTTTACGGATTGTTTACCATTATTGTTATACAGTGATTTTACGGATTGTTTGCCATTATTGTGATACAGTGATTTTACGGATTGTTTACATTATTATTCTAAAGTAATTTTACAGATTGTTTACCATTATTGTGATACAGTGATTTTACGGATTGTTTGCCATTATGATGCTACAGTGATTTTACGGATTGTTTACCATTACTGTGCTACAGTCATTTTACGGATTGTTTACCATTACTGTGCTACAGTCATTTTACGGATTGTTTGCCATTATTATGATACAGTGATTTTACGGACTGTTTGCCATTATTATGATAGTGATTTTACGGATTTACGGATTGTTTACCATTATTATGCTACAGTGATTTTACGGATTGTTTACCATTACTGTGCTACAGTCATTTTACGGATTGTTTGCCATTATTATGATACAGTGATTTTACGGATTGTTTACCATTATTATGCTACAGTGATTTTACGGATTGTTTACCATTATTATGCTACAGTGATTTTACGGATTGTTTACCATTATTATGCTACAGTGATTTTACGGATTGTTTACCATTATTATGATACAGTGATTTTACGGATTGTTTACCATTACTGTTATACAGTGATTTTACGGATTGTTTACCATTATTGTGATACAGTGATTTTATGGATAGTTTACCATTATTGTGATACAGTGATTTTACGGATTGTTTACATTATAATTCTAAAGTAATTTTACAGATTGTTTACCATGAATGTGATACAGTGATTGTACGGATTTACGGATTGTTTACCATTATTGTGATACATCGATTTTACGGATTGTTTACCATTATTGTGATACTTTGATTTTACGGATTGTTTACCATTACTGTGATACTTTGATTTTACGGATTGTTTACCATTATTGTGATACATCGATTTTACGGATTGTTTACCATTATTGTGATACTTTGATTTTACGGATTGTTTACCATTATTGTGATACTTTGATTTTACGGATTGTTTACCATTATTGTGATACTTTGATTTTACGGATAGTTTACCATTATTGTGATACTTTGATTTTACGGATTGTTTACCATTATTGTGATACTTTGATTTTACGGATTGTTTACCATTATTGTGATACTTTGATTTTACGGATTGTTTACCATTACTGTGATACTTTGATTTTACGGATTGTTTACCATTATTGTGATACATCGATTTTACGGATTGTTTACCATTATTGTCATACTTTGATTTTACGGATTGTTTACCATTATTGTGATACTTTGATTTTACGGATTGTTTACCATTATTGTGATACTTTGATTTTACGGATAGTTTACCATTTTTGTGATACATCGATTTTACGGATTGTTTACCATTATTGTGATACTTTGATTTTACGGATTGTTTACCATTATTGTGATACTTTGATTTTACGGATAGTTTACCATTTTTGTGATACATCGATTTTACGGATTGTTTACCATTATTGTGATACTTTGATTTTACGGATTGTTTACCATTTTTGTGATACTTTGATTTTACGGATTGTTTACCATTATTGTTTCTACAGTGAGTTTACGGATTGTTTGTCATAATTGTAATACAGCCATTTTACGGATTGTTTACCATTATTGTTTCTACAGTGAGTTTACGGATTGTTTGTCATAATTGTAATACAGCCATTTTACGGATTGTTTACCATTATTGTGATACTTTGATTTTACGGATAGTTTACCATTATTGTGATACTTTGATTTTACGGATTGTTTACCATTATTGTTTCTACAGTGAGTTTATGGATTGTTTGTCATAATTGTAATACAGCCATTTTACGGATTGTTTACCATTATTGTGATACTTTGATTTTACGGATAGTTTACCATTATTGTGATACTTTGATTTTACGGATTGTTTACCATTATTGTTTCTACAGTGAGTTTACGGATTGTTTGTCATAATTGTAATACAGTCATTTTACGGATTGTTTACCATTATTGTTTCTACAGTGAGTTTACGGATTGTTTGTCATAATTGTAATACAGCCATTTTACGGATTGTTTACTATTATAGCGAAACACGGACAGATCCTAGTCACATGATCATTTCCATTTGTGATCGAAATTACTACATTAACATGTCTATCCTTCGCTGAAAAGTGGCGTTAAACCCCAAGTAAAAACAACATCGTGCTACATGGCCTTCTTTTCATTTTGACTGCATAAGTTTCTTTTCAATGTACCTCATATACTTCAGAATAGTAGGGGGATAGGTATATTAGCTGTAAAAATAACGTAACAAGAGAAACACCAACGTAATGTTATATACCCGCCAATTGGATCATTCGACTTTTGAACTGTAAAGCTAATCTATCAATCGTCCGATACTTGACCTTTTGAACCCAAAATCAAATGTTGTTTCCTGGTCTTCTCCCGGTGTTAAATCAAATGTAACTCACCAACAAAATTAAGTCTCAATCAAAACGAAGCAGGAATGAGGTTATTTTGCTGAAACCAAACAACTTTTTTCAGTCTCGGTGTCTACGACTTTCGACTTTCGAACTTTAAAATCAACTGATGGCTTGTTTGTTACGATTCTATGGTTTTACACAAAACAACAAAAAAGTGCGAAAACCATCAAGTTTTGTAAAATTCAAAACTAATTTATTTCCCTTGTGAAAATTTAAACTCAAAGTGAAAATTTAGAAAGAACTTTTGTGACTTAAATCCAAATAGTCCTACACATTTTATTAAAAATCGAAAGCTGATATGACATTAGTCTCAAATATGATAATGTACCAAGTCTCGATGTATCCAAATGATATAATCAAACCGTTCTTGAATGAATTCACAATAACCCCCAACACGTGATTTAGTCCGAAAATTTTAGCACTCTGTAATTCCGGGGAATTTAAATTGTTTTTAAAAAAAAAATCCTCACGTAAAAACTGAGCAGAACAACAAGACGGATTTAGATTTGAAGACAGGAATAATTAATACTGAAATAAACAAAATTCATATAACAAGCTATACCACAATATCAGAGCCAAGCTGTGGGATTCTTCTGTCAAATTCGTAAATAACGTTCTTCTAGAATATTTTTGATTTCTTTTGTTTTTAAAAATTAGACCGTGGACATCCGTAAATATGTTTACCTCCAATTATTAATGAACTTAATAATTAACCTAAAAGTATGATGTTTATAAAAGAACAAAAAACGTTAGTGAGGTAGGCCCTAACCTCTATTACTGACCAAGGTGAAGAGTACTATATATATATATATATATATATATATATATATATATATATATATATATATATATATATATATATATATATATATATAATCATTGGAGAAAGGTCAATATACAGATCAGATTAAATCAGAGGCGTAGCTAAGATATTTTGCGCCCGGGGACAAACTATAAAATTTGCGCCCCAGCCCCCTCCCCGTTTAATCATATTTTTCTATTACAATGAATAAGGAAAACAATTTAAATTTTAATAAAACATTGTATTTAAAGAAGCAAATTTATAGAAATAGTACATGACCCACTCAGTCACTGTCGTAGACTGGTTTACATAGTCTGCAAAAGATCTATTTTTCTTGATTTCACAGTCGCAAACTGGTCAATTACGCAATAAAAATCTGTTTTTTTCCCAAATTTTTCAATTTTTTCCAATGTTTTGTTCTGATTTTGGCGCCCATGTACCTTGGCGCCCGGGAACATATGTATCCCCCTGCCCCCGCTACGCCTCTGGATTAAATACACAACACTTTCGTCTTCTAAACCCGACATAAAATCAATATTTGTTATCCTAGTCTCAAATGGAAAATCGAAAACAGTCAAGTCAAGGCCGTTAGAAGAAAAACTTGTACAGTTTCGTGGAAATCGCTTTTCTTTTTTTTCAGTTCATTTGACCTTGACCTTTGACTTTTTGACCCCTGTCTCAAATGCAAGCCATCTACACACTTTGGTGATCGATGTGAAAGAAACTATATATTGTGCGGAAATATTCTTACTTCAAGGCGTTAAGGTAACTCTGACATCTGACCTTTTGACAATAAAAGTGTTTTTGTTATCTCACATTCAAGCCATTTACACTGAAAAACCAAGGCCCGAAATCAACAAGTTTCTTTGCCCAAAGCGCATGTCAATTCGAAAGTATATAAGACTATGAAGAACTCGATTTAGTGTGCGGAAACGAAATAAGGCACATCGAAAGCAATGAGGCTTTACTGGCTAAAAAGAATTTCCAGGAATCGAAGAAAAGATTAATTATTCCTTTAAACTGCCGAGTGTTGAAAGCATCTCGGATTTTTTCAGCTATAACATTTTAAAAGTATGTGATGGACGTATTAGATTGCAGAGTGGCACCATTTTCCTTTAGAACAAGCAAGACATAAGAAGCTTTGTGGTGGAAATACCATGTTGACAGAAAATCAAGATGGCTGTCATGGTATTCGATATAAGACAGGCAACATTTCATTTAGTACCAACAGACATCATGATAATTCTCTTTGTGAAAGCACTGTATAGATATGACCTAGTAGTTAGAAAAAGTTGCGATAACGAAATTTTCATGACGTCCATTTTAATACCCATAAATCGGAAAGGCACCATTTTTTAAAATTTCCGACCATCTTTACAAAATCGCAAGTCTTTCTGTTAAACCCCATGCTGATAGGATCATTCGTTCAAGATTTCCAAGATGGCATACTGACTTCCTGAATAGCACCAGTTTTATTCAGGACTAACTAGACATCACAAGTATTTTTAATTTAAAAAAAATATTTTTTTTTACGACCGTCCATTCAAGAGAAATAGCTATACTATTTCCAAGATGGTCAATGTACTGGACAAATTGGATATCAGATCGGCTTCATTTCATAAAATCTTCTCGTGAAAACCCAATGCCAATATTAATTCTCGGGGACGATGAGAAGCGATAACGAGATTTTCAAGACGGTCACTGTGGCGGCCATACTGGTGGGTTCCTTTTTCATTTAAGACCAAATGTAAAAAGACTTTCTGGTGAAAGGTCAATGCTACAATGACCATCAACTCAAGAGAAGTAGTGATGGTTTTCAAGGTAAGACAATGGCGACCATAGTGAGTGTCCAAGCAGTACTATTTTAACTTAGGACCAACTACTAAAAGTACGAGTAGAGTTTCCTGGAAATCTTCCATTTAATTTCAGACGAGAAGTGCTGGCAAACTAATGCTGGTGACCGACGGTCTACAGACAAGAGACCATCCAGCAAGTTAAACTGGTCTACGACAGGTGGAGCCACGTATGACGAATAGCTTAAAGGGATGGGACTATTTCTGGTTTGATCGCTGAATTATTCAATAGCAGATAAAAACAAGGATTGTGTTTAAAAAATAAATCCGAGAGGACGCTGTGCATAAAAGAACATTGCCCTTATTCGTATATTCATCTCTCTGAACCTAGTCTAGTCTCCCTCTTCTAAAACCCATTTTAAAGTCATTAAAAAATATCTTCCTGCGTGGAATATGCCCAATGTACGGCATGTCGTAAATGCTAACTTCTAATATTTTGTTTAGTTTCATTGAACTGGCCAAATACATTTAACGTCGATCGGTAGACAAAATAACATTCCATAAGATGACATATTCGTGTGTGTGTTTATATATATATATATATATATATATATATATATATATATATATATATATATACACACACACACAGACACACACACACACACACACACACACACACACACACATGACGTACTATATCGGCATATTGGGAAAGGGGAAGTTCTGCTATTGTGCATGAACATGCTGTCAACTTGGGGCTCTCTTATGATAGTCTCTCAAATTTTGGAGACGGACGTGATTCAAATTTGTGGATGCAATTTCCCACCATATCGTAAAGTTATTAGGTGGTTTCAGTGTTCTAAAGTTAATCACGAATCAATGGATAAAGATTGACTTTCCAACAGACCACTGTCTGCCACTGGTGAGAATGACGTTGTCATTGTAACATATGACACTGCTCAATACACAGGGAACGATATTTTTATGACCATGGGCTTTAATTCATCAGCTATTTTCAATATAATGAAGAATCGTTTCAAGATTCAAAAAGACGTTTATGCAAGATGGTTACTGCATTTCTTGACGGCTATCAAATATAGAATCGGGATCAAATCGCTAAATATGAAAAGATTGACCAGAGACTTGTGAATGAGATTGTGACAAGTGCAGAAAGATTGAATTTTATTTTCTGAACCTAAATAGGAGAGGATTATATGGTTTGGATCGGTAAAAAACAAGCAAAAACCATACATCGTTCGCCGTCAAGAGTTTGATACGAATTTTGGGAGATGTAAAAGGTCCGGTCGTCCCGGTAGTTATGCTTTATTCTGATAGTGCCAGTGTATATCTGAATGCCTCAAAACGTGTTGCCAAAAGTTGTAGGACTCTAAGAAACCACCTTTCCACTCACTGGTACTCGACATGTCGATCATGTAAATGCATCGACGGACAAAACCGCCATCGCAAAAAACATCCTGAACGAGCTTTGCCACATCCTCCATACAGTCCAGATTTAGCTTTGCTATATCCTCCATAATTTGAGAAATAACATATTTCAGAAACATCGTCTACATTTCCATCTTAAATCTTCCAACAGATCATTACCACTCCAATGGCCTAAGTGGCAAGATCGTCTCCTCGGACGCGGGAGCTCGCGGATTCGAACCTCGGTTTAGTTACACGCGAGACTTATAAAAATGGTACTAAAAGCTTGCACATTAAGCATTCTGCTATTAGAGGTTAGTGTTAGAACTGAGCGACCGGGGGTGTCAGTATAATATGACTGGGAGAGCCAGTGCAAGACATCACTATAAATTGTATAATGCATACGTATCGATTGAACTAGAAATATACTGACAGATCTTTATTGTCTTCTTAAATACATTTGCGACAGATCATCTGCAACTGATGTTATGTTTTACGATAAAATCATCTACATTTTGATGTTTTTGGACAGATCATCTGCAACTGATGTTATGTTTTACGATAAAATCATCTACATTTTGATGTCTTTGGACAGATCATCTGCAACTGATGTTATGTTTTACGATAAAATCATCTACATTTTGATGTTTTTGGACAGATCATCTGCAACTGATGTTATGTTTTACGATAAAATCATCTACATTTTGATGTCTTTGGACAGATCATCTGCAACTGATGTTATGTTTTACGATAAAATCATCTACATTTTGATGTCTTTGGACAGATCATCTGCAACTGATGTTATGTTTTTCAATAAAATCATCTACATTTTGATGTCTTTGGACAGATCATCTGCAACTGATGTTATGTTTTTCAATAAAATCATCTACATTTTGATGTTTTTGGACAGATCATCTGCAACTGATGTTATGTTTTTCAATAAAATCATCTACATTTTGATGTCTTTGGACAGATCATCTGCAACTGATGTTATGTTTTTCAATAAAATCATCTACATTTTGATGTCTTTGGACAGATCATCTGCAACTGATGTTATGTTTTTCAATAAAATCATCTACATTTTGATGTCTTTGGACAGATCATCTGCAACTGATGTTATGTTTTTCAATAAAATCATCTACATTTTGATGTTTTTGGACAGATCATCTGCAACTGATGTTATGTTTTTCAATAAAATCATCTACATTTTGATGTTTTTGGACAGATCATCTGCAACTGATGTTATGTTTTTCAATAAAATCATCTACATTTTGATGTTTTTGGACAGATCATCTGCAACTGATGTTATGTTTTACGATAAAATCATCTACATTTTGATGTTTTTGGACAGATCATCTGCAACTGATGTTATGTTTTACGATAAAATCATCTACATTTTGATGTCTTTGGACAGATCATCTGCAACTGATGTTATGTTTTTCAATAAAATCATCTACATTTTGATGTCTTTGGACAGATCATCTGCAACTGATGTTATGTTTTTCAATAAAATCATCTACATTTTGATGTCTTTGGACAGATCATCTGCAACTGATGTTATGTTTTACAATAAAATCATCTACATTTTGATGTCTTTGGACAGATCATCTGCAACTGATGTTATGTTTTTCAATAAAATCATCTACATTTTGATGTCTTTGGACAGATCATCTGCAACTGATGTTATGTTTTTCAATAAAATCATCTACATTTTGATGTTTTTGGACAGATCATCTGCAACTGATGTTATGTTTTTCAATAAAATCGTCTACATTTTGATGTTTTTGGACAGATCATCTGCAACTGATGTTATGTTTTTCAATAAAATCATCTACATTTTGATGTTTTTGGACAGATCATCTGCAACTGATGTTATGTTTTTCAATAAAATCATCTACATTTTGATGTTTTTGGACAGATCATCTGCAACTGATGTTATGTTTTACGATAAAATCATCTACATTTTGATGTCTTTGGACAGATCATCTGCAACTGATGTTATGTTTTACGATAAAATCGTCTACATTTTGATGTCTTTGGACATCATCTGCAACTGATGTTATGTTTTACGATAAAATCGTCTACATTTTGATGTCTTTGGACAGATCATCTGCAACTGATGTTATGTTTTTCAATAAAATCATCTACATTTTTATGTCTTTGGACATCATCTGCAACTGATGTTATGTTTTACGATAAAATCATCTACATTTTGATGTTTTTGGACAGATCATCTGCAACTGATGTTATGTTTTTCAATAAAATCATCTACATTTTGATGTCTTTGGACATCATCTGCAACTGATGTTATGTTTTACGATAAAATCATCTACATTTTGATGTCTTTGGACAGATCATCTGCAATTGATGTTATGTTTTACGATAAAATCGTCTACATTTTGATGTCTTTGGACAGATCATCTGCAACTGATGTTATGTTTTACGATAAAATCGTCTACATTTTGATGTCTTTGGACAGATCATCTGCAATTGATGTTATGTTTTACGATAAAATCGTCTACATTTTGATGTCTTTGGACAGATCATCTGCAACTGATGTTATGTTTTACGATAAAATCGTCTACATTTTGATGTCTTTGGACAGATCATCTGCAACTGATGTTATGTTTTACGATAAAATCGTCAGCATTTTCTCGACAGATTAGTCACTGGTACAACTTTTTATTCGTGCAGACGGGATCCAAGTTATGAATGTGCTCAAGTGCTCACGTTCCTCTCCTGCAGTCTCGGATTCGAATCTCAATTCCAACAATGGAAAGATGCGTGATGACGTATTTTCGGTGTTTTTTTTATATATCTTTTCGGGTTTTCTGGTTTCCTTTATCGCGATGACCCAATCAAGTTTAAATTTCAACTGTCGAGTATATGCTATGAAAATTGAAAGAAACTGTACAAAAAATGGTAATTCAATAAAGTGAACTCTTTTGCAGAATTTATGAGAAACACAAATGCTGCATAATGAGAGCTGCCGGATTTGTTTTGTGAAAGTTTTGTCAAAAATAGGTCATACGTGATCGAGTTTTAGATAAGTCACCTCAACACCAATACAACTTGTATACATTATACTATGAAGCAGAAACAAATGTCAAAAGTGTCATGGGTGTTGGGATGGGGAACATCTACATGTGACTCGAACAACAACAAAAAGCAATTCTAGATTTCTGATTGCATTCATTAGTGACCAGATGAATGCAATTATAGCAATCATCATAAACGTTTTACATAACACCAAACCGTATCTTTTGGGGCGGCGAAAAAAAGTGGTACGGTTGGGAAAGTCTGAATTTTCCATTGCATCATAGTTTTGTATGGCTGCTCTTAGATTAATATCACTCTAGGTATAATTTAAAGGAAGAACAAAACAGGGGTCGTATACATTTTTTTCAGCATTGGGTGACCGATACTTTTGGGTAAATTTGTCGGGTCCTTATAACATCCCAAAACTTGCCTACTTCATATAGTGTTTGATGCATACAGTTTTACACTTACCCAGCGCCGTAGAACTCCCAGACACCAACCAGAGAAAGACGCACATCAAACATCTTGCACTCGCCATATCACGTTGTCACATCAACCTGAAAATCGGAATCACAGTAAAAAGTAATGAAAACTGTACCAATAAGCAACATTACATATGAAATGAAAACTGTACCAATAAGCAACATTACATATGTAATGAAAACTGTACCAATAAGCAACATTACATATGTAATGAGAACTGTACCAATAAGCTACAATGCACATATAATGCATATGTAATTCTCGACTGTATGCATCCCAACATTTCTTTCTACTCTGTTTCAGGCCTACCAAAACAAAAGTGACAATTGATCCAGCTTGCCTGTTCATGATGGACTGTGCGAATGCCCATTCCAAGTGATGCATAAACGTATCGTTATGTATGAATACACATTCCAAGTGATGCATAAACGTATCGTTATGTATGAATACACATTCCAAGTGATGCATACACGTATCGTTATGTATGAATACACATTCCAAGTGATGCATAAACGTATCGTTATGTATGAATACACATTCCAAGTGATGCATACACGTATCGTTATGTATGAATACACATTCCAAGTGATGCATACACGTATCGTTATGTATGAATACACATTCCAAGTGATGCATACACGTATCGTTATGTATGAATACACATTCCAAGTGATGCATAAACGTATCGTTATGTATGGATACACATTCCAAGTGATGCATAAACGTATCGTTATGTATGAATACACATTCCAAGTGATGCATACACGTATCGTTATGTATGAATACACATTCCAAGTGATGCATACACGTATCGTTATGTATGAATACACATTCCAAGTGATGCATAAACGTATCGTTATGTATGGATACACATTCCAAGTGATGCATAAACGTATCGTTATGTATGGATACACATTCCAAGTGATGCATAAACGTATCGTTATGTATGAATACACATTCCAAGTGATGCATAAACGTATCGTTATGTATGGATACACATTCCAAGTGATGCATACACGTATCGTTATGTATGAATACACATTCCAAGTGATGCATACACGTATCGTTATGTATGGATACACATTCCAAGTGATGCATAAACGTATCGTTATGTATGAATACACATTCCAAGTGATGCATACACGTATCGTTATGTATGAATACACATTCCAAGTGATGCATAAATGTATCGTTATGTATGAATACACATTCCAAGTGATGCATAAACGTATCGTTATGTATGAATACACATTCCAAGTGATGCATACACGTATCGTTATGTATGGATACACATTCCAAGTGAGGCATAAACGTATCGTTATGTATGAATACACATTCCAAGTGATGCATAAACGTATCGTTATGTATGGATACACATTCCAAGTGATGCATAAACGTATCGTTATGTATGGATACACATTCCAAGTGATGCATAAACGTATCGTTATGTATGAATACACATTCCAAGTGATGCATAAACGTATCGTTATGTATGAATACACATTCCAAGTGATGCATACACGTATCGTTATGTATGAATACACATTCCAAGTGATGCATAAACGTATCGTTATGTATGGATACACATTCCAAGTGATGCATAAACGTATCGTTATGTATGGATACACATTCCAAGTGATGCATAAACGTATCGTTATGTATGAATACACATTCCAAGTGATGCATAAACGTATCGTTATGTATGAATACACATTCCAAGTGATGCATAAACGTATCGTTATGTATGGATACACATTCCAAGTGATGCATACACGTATCGTTATGTATGAATACACATTCCAAGTGATGCATACACGTATCGTTATGTATGGATACACATTCCAAGTGATGCATACACGTATCGTTATGTATGAATACACATTCCAAGTGATGCATAAACGTATCGTTATGTATGGATACACATTCCAAGTGATGTATACACGTATCGTTATGTATGAATACACATTCCAAGTGATGCATACACGTATCGTTATGTATGAATACACATTCCAAGTGATGCATAAACGTATCGTTATGTATGGATACACATTCCAAGTGATGCATACACGTATCGTTATGTATGAATACACATTCCAAGTGATGCATAAACGTATCGTTATGTATGAATACACATTCCAAGTGATGCATAAACGTATCGTTATGTATGAATACACATTCCAAGTGATGCATACACGTATCGTTATGTATGAATACACATTCCAAGTGATGCATAAATGTATCGTTATGTATGAATACACATTCCAAGTGAGGCATAAACGTATCGTTATGTATGGATACACATTCCAAGTGATGCATACACGTATCGTTATGTATGGATACACATTCCAAGTGATGCATACACGTATCGTTATGTATGAATACACATTCCAAGTGATGCATAAACGTATCGTTATGTATGAATACACATTCCAAGTGATGCATACACGTATCGTTATGTATGGATACACATTCCAAGTGATGCATACACGTATCGTTATGTATGGATACACATTCCAAGTGATGCATACACGTATCGTTATGTATGGATACACATTCCAAGTGATGCATAAATGTATCGTTATGTATGAATACACATTCCAAGTGAGGCATAAACGTATCGTTATGTATGGATACACATTCCAAGTGATGCATAAACGTATCGTTATGTATGGATACACATTCCAAGTGATGCATAAACGTATCGTTATGTATGGATACACATTTCAAGTGATGCATACACGTATCGTTATGTATGAATGCCCATTCCAAGTTTTATGTAAATGTATTGTTACGTATATTCAATTTTTAGTGTTTGTTGTTGTTTGTATTAATGAGTATGTACTTTGTCTTTGACTTTGTTTATAATCAAGTTAATGGTGTACCTGACTGGTGACATTTATTTTAAAAACAACATAATACATTTGATGATTACATTATCAGAACAGTAATAGCAGTAAACATGTTCACTTCAATTTCAGTTAATGATAAATCTTAATTCTGAGCTTAGTTCCAGAATGGAAATTTCCAAAGTATCTTCAGTATTTTCAGAAAATGGAAATTCAAGAAGTGGGGTGTATAATCTTGTTTACACTGGGATTATTCATTCTTGTTTTAACATCTAATACTGAAATAGTCTTAATGTTGTGATACAATTCTGATTGAGGCGGGTAATTTATTCAAGTTATTTATTCTCTGGATTTAAAAGTGCCCAATACTATTCTTGGACTAAAACATTAATTTGGAATTATCGTGAATTCAGACGAGTACAGTTTTAATTATATTCTTGCGATGCATCAAAATACAGTTAACACATCGCCACACTCCAAACCATTGGCACATTCGTGACTAGTCACATCGAGACATTCAATATCAGAATTTATTTGGAATATCACTAGGATTCAGTTAGAACTTTATACATTTGAAGTTGTTAGAACATATAGGACTATTTGGGATTTAATTCACAATACTTTTTAAATTTTCACGCTTAAATTCGAAAGATAAAAATATTTGTGGAATTTTACAAGAACTTGTTGGTTCTGGTTCTTTTCTATTACTCAATTTAATACCATAGGGTCGTAAAAGCATGCATGTTAAAATTCAGACAATATCCATGTACAAATTCAGACTGTATGCATGTACAAATTCAGTCTATATATATATATATATATATATATATATATATATATATATATATATATATATATATATATACACACACATTCAGACTTTATGCATGTACTAATTCAGACTAAATGCATTACAAATTCAGACTGTATGCTTGTACAAATTTAGAATGAATACATGTACAAATTCAGACAAATTCAGACTATGCATGTAGAAAATCAGACTATATGCATGTACAAATTCAGACTATGCATGTACAAATTCATACTATATGCATGTACAAATTCAGACTATGCATGTACAAATTCATACTATATGCATGTACAAATTTAGACTATATGCATGTACAAATGCATGCTATATGTATATACAAATTCAGACAATATACATGTACAAATTCAGACTATATTATGCATGTACAAAATCAGACTATATGCATGTACAAATTCAGACTGTATGCATGTGCTAAGATTACTTCATCCTGCCGGTTTACAATCGCATTCTCCATTAACTAAAATAGAGTTTTATTAAATATATTTAATCATGCGAACATCCATGTGTTACCCCATGTTTTCCTGACGCAACTAGGCACATAGACAACCCAGATTAGGATTCATCTTTGGGGGTGAGGGTGAAGTTGTTTCAAAACAATTAAATCACTCATTGTAAAGTACATTTCGTGAAATCATTCACGCATGATATTTCAATCACCAACCTATCCATTTATTATTATTATCATCATTATTATTATTATTATTATTATCATTATTATTATTATTATTATTATTATTATTATTATTATTATTATTATTATTGGAAAACGCACTGCCTCGTTATTTTATTTACAGAAACCCCATGAAATGCGTTTTGTATGTCTTCTTATTCTTTAGTATGCTGACACTAAAAACGGGACGTGCTGACATGTAACGCGTCGAACCACTTTTGTCAAAACACTAGAAAAGGGTTCATGTTGATATGTAACGCGTCGAACCACTTTTGTCAAAACACTAGAAAAGGGTTCATGTTGATATGTAACGCGTCGAACCACTTTTGTCAAAACACTAGAAAAGGGTTCATGTTGATATGTAACGCGTCGAACCACTTTTGTCAAAACACTAGAAAAGGGTTCATGTTGATATGTAACGTGTCAAACCTTTTTTGTCAAAACACTAGAAAAGGGGACATGCTGACCTGTAATAAGTCGAAAATTTATAGTCAAACAATAGAAAAGGGTTCATGCTGATATGTAACGTGTCGAACCCTTTTTGTCAAAACACTAGAAAAGGGAAAATGCTGACCTGTAATGAGTCGAAATGTATAGTCAAACACTATGAAAGGGAACGATGTAATTTACTGGATTAATTCTATGAAAGAAGTGCACGACTATCGGTGTTAATGTTATAGTTCGTTTTACAAGGGCAAACAAACTTAAAATATTCACAAACATGCAAAATATACAGAACATGTACTTGTAAGGATTATCAGTGGGGAAAAGTCTTTTTTCCCTTCTTTTATTGGTCGACATGTTAACACGTTATGCTTACACATCTTGCTTTGACAAAAACGTAAATCTCGAACTGAGATAATTTGGAAATCTTTGACTTCTTTTCTTTCATAACATGTTCAGTGTTGCTGTCTTCGTAACGGTCTCTTATTTACAAATATAAGAGGTCAATGAACTCTTCCAATAATATATCATAAAACGATAAGCACAGAACTGGGTTTTGATTCATCTTCCTATTGGAAGAGATGTGAATCATTTATTTCTTTAAGTGTCATTAGGATTGCTGAGAGCGTCTCGCACATTAAACTAACGTATGGTAGCTACTGTTTGTCAGTATAGTACATTGAGTGATGACAGCGTATCACACATTAAACTAGTTACTGTTTGTCAGTATAGTACAGTGAGTGATGATACTGTACCACACATTAAACTAGTTACTGTTTGTCAGTATAGTACAGTGAGTGATGACAGCGTATCACACATTAAACTAGTTACTGTTTGTCAGTAAAGTACAGTGAGTGATGACAGCGTATCACACATTAAACCAGATACTGTTTGTCAGTAAAGTACAGTGAGTGATGACAGCGTATCACACATTAAACTAGTTACTGTTTGTCAGTATAGTACAGTGAGTGATGACAGCGTATCACACATAAAACTAGTTACTGTTTGTCAGTATAGTACAGTGAGTGATGATACTGTATCACACATTAAACTAGTTACTGTTTGTCAGTAAAGTACAGCGAGTGATGACAGCGTATCACACATTAAACTAGTTACTGTTTGTCAGTAAAGTACAGTGAGTGATGACAGCGTATTACACATTAAACCAGACTGTTTGTCAGTAAGGTACAGTGAGTGATGACAGCGTATCACACATTAAACTAGTTACTGTTTGTCAGTATAGTACAGTGAGTGATGACAGCGTATCACATATTAAACCAGATACTGTTTGTCAGTAAAGTACAGTGAGTGATGACAGCGTATCACACATTAAACTAGTTACTGTTTGTCAGTATAGTACATTGAGTGATGACAGCGTATCACACATTAAATTAGATAATGTTTGTCAGTAAAGTACAGTGAGTGATGACAGCGTATCACACATTAAACTAGTTACTGTTTGTCAGTATAGTACAGTGAGTGATGACAGCGTATCACACATTAAACTAGATAATGTTTGTCAGTAAAGTACAGTGAGTGATGACAGCGTATCACACATTAAACTAGTTACTGTTTGTCAGTATAGTACAGTGAGTGATGATACTGTACCACACATTAAACTAGTTACTGTTTGTCAGTACAATACAATGTACACCATACTCGTATAGCTACTGCGTCTAGTTTGTCGGTCAGTACAGTATATCGAGTGCTGTCAGCGTATTGCACATCATAATAAACTACTGTTTGAGTACCGTACAGTGAGTGATTATAGCGTCTCGCACATCAAAATAAACTACTGTTTGTGAGTACCGTACACAGAGTGCTGGTAGCGTCTCTCACATAAAAAATAAACTACTGTTTGTGAGTACCGTAAAGTGAATGATGGTAGCGTCTCGCACATCAAAATAAACTACTGTTTGTGAGTACCGTAAAGTGAATGATGGTAGCGTCTCGCACATCAAAATAAACTATTGTTTGTGAGTACCGTACACAGAGTGCTGATAGCGTCTCTCACATAAAACATAAACTACTGTTTGTGAGTACCGTAACGTGAATGATGGTAGCGTCTCGCACATCAAAATAAACTGCTGTTTGTGAGTACCGTACACAGAGTGCTGATAGCGTCTCTCACATAAAACAAACTACTGTTTGTGAGTACCGTAAAGTGAATGATGGTAGCGTCTCGCACATCAAAATAAACTATTGTTTGTGGGTACCGTACACAGAGTGATGATAGTCATACTCATATATCTACTTAATAAATAAAAGTATCTTCAAGACCTCGAGTCTCGTTAACCTTGTACAATATACAAAACGCAACCATTACTCAATTATCCATATCGGTATTGCCAGCGAACCAGCTTAGCGCGGTATTTTTTTTACCGTTATCAGGTGCTTGGTATGATTCGAGCAGTATTTTGATTTTCTTCTCGTGGTATGTATTGGTACGTCGGTAATTTCCGTCAATTAGAACGTACGGAAATAACGACGAATCTTGTTACGACTTTAATAATGATAAAATAGTTTAAAACATTATTTTCTTTTACAAAACGGTTGTATTTGTCACAAACTGATAGTGAATTTTACATATATAATTATATTTATGATCCTTTAATCAGACGTTTGACACGTGCCACTTATGCCAACGCGGTGGTCAAATGTTGTGAAACATAATCGGGTCAAATCCAACTTTCTGAAAAATCTCGGTTAAAGTGGGGAAAAAATGAAAACAATCGCACGTCCAGTTCTAATTATTTACTCGTGTATGTGCACAAGTTATATATCTTACTTTTTTCATAATAAAGCTACCGGGTTAAACCTCACAATAAAGACGCCCGTGTTGGTATCATAAAAGCTCGCAAGCAGCTTCCTTTGTCTTTGGAACACGATCAACTGGGTATTTTTAAGTTCATTTTCAGAAAACAGGAGATGGATTAGCTTGATTACACGTGACGCTGATATATAAACAGAGATATACATCTAACTTATATATGAGTTTGTAGTCTGTAACTCACTAATCCCAAACAAACGACCATGTGATAAGGATAATCAAGTATAAAATGTAAGTATTAGTGACCTGTCTGAGAAAAATCATATAAAATACACAACAACGTATCAGTACAAAGTACATATCCCTAGCAAGTTTGATTGCATTGGCCTTAAAAACTGCTCAGTCACGGATGCATAAAATATGACACTGTGCACGTGATGATCGGGTATTCGTTATACTGGTTCCATAAACCAGGCCAAATAACTGTACACTCGAGTTTTGTGACAAGCTGACCACAAGGTAAAAAAGTCAAGAAAGCAACTACTGCCATGACAATGTATTTCTAGCCATATTTGATCCATACACTAAGCAAGACCCTAAACTTCCATCTAAGTTAACGCAAGCCTAAACAGATGAATGGAGATGGACAGACAGACGAGTACAAAGAGAAGGTCAAAAAGCCCCACCACCATTTCAAATTTATTGTGACTTCTTAATGCAGTCAAGACGTCGGCCTTACGGAATTGAAATGTCCCGAGCGACAGAGCAAGCAAAACATTAACTTGAATTTCAACACCTATCACTATAAATTGTGATATATGTAACCTTTGTATTACAACAAGTCATGGGAAATGTTTAAATATACCGAAGTTAAGTTTAAATGCAGTACTTGCATCTAATCATATAACGAAAACCTTAAACACAAAGTGACATCTTCATATGATGAAACTTAAACATAAACTGATATCGACATATTACGAATTTTGAACAGACAGATATCGATATATTACGAATTTTAAACACAGACAGATATCGACATATTACGAATTTTAAACACAGACTGAATCGACATATTACAAATTTTAAACACAGACTGATATCAACATATTACGAATTTCAAACACAGACTGATATCTACATATCATGAAACTTAAACACAGACTGGTAGCTTCATATAACAAAACATAAACACAGAATGGTAGCTAAATATAACAAACCATACAAACAAACTGATACCTAGATATTACGAAGGTTAAAAAACACTTATATCTACAAATAAAAAACCGTAAACATACACTTATATCTAAATATATATTTAAAAAATTTAAACACACAATGATATCTACATTAAAAAAATCTTAAACACACACCTATATCTACATATAAAAACCTTAAACACACACTTATATCTACATGCAAAAAACCGTAAACACACACACACTTATATCGACATAAAAAAACTTAAATACACACTGATATCTACTTATGACAAACCTAAAACAAAAAATGATATATACATATAACCGAAATCTTAAACTATATGGCAAAGCACATG
>JARLTB010000032.1:210000-407500 GCA_030141615.1 Unio pictorum
ACAATTGGTAAGTATTGCAGTATTTTATTTTCGTCAATCAGTCGAATTCGGTTTTACATAAATATTGGTGAAGGAAACCTTACATGCCCAGAAATGCCCGACATTATTGTATGTCTGTCTGTGCGTGAGTATTGGTGTCTAATGTAAGGCATGTTTTCTCGTATTCTGACATTTTCTTATCACAGTATGATCATATAAAGAAACCTTTCCTGTTGTTTATTAAGTAATAACACAATTCTAACACTTAACATAGGGTGTAATATTGCTTTTCCATGTTTGTTTGCGTTATACATCGTAACATTAGCTGAATAAGCTCAAGTGGTTTGTCTAGTGGTTTCAAAGTGTGCAAAGTATTTTAAAACAATGCATTAAATATTAACAAGTACACTGTTACTCCAGCAAATCTAACATACTCGAGACAATATTTGCATATTACATGCCAATGTCTACACAGAAGAGTAAGATGGAAGAATATAAAACGATGAGAAACGAATCTAGTTACTTACTTTCATACAAGGCTGCAAAGAAAAGTGTCGATAACCGCCCTTGTTCAGGGCCCCAGGGGCCACTTTCCTTTCCAATCCTACAACAGTATCCGAGGATAAGAACAAGAAACACAGATTCGTCGAATCTACCACCAAACAATCTGACAGCAAAAGTGAATTTCTTCCTTTCTAGCTGTATCACTTATATATTATAAATACACGATATCCTTGTCTTCGCCTAATCACCATTTGGCATGAAAATTCCAACAATGCTCAATAAAAATAAACAAAAGCTATTTCATTTTTTTTTCTTCTAAAGTTCACCATATCTCCATTTTCCTCTCCTTTTCTGCATATCTTTCGTGCCAGCTGCAAGTTGCCATCCAGATCTCGGGATCTTTATTTGCAAATTACCCACAAAAAATATAAATCCTGGAGCTTTTATGATATACATATATTTAAAATGGCCAATTAGCAAGAAATAAATGCTAAGAATTCGCTAGTTCTCAAATTTCCCATCCGTCTAATGTTTACACCAGCGGGATCGCACAGAAGGGTGTTTCCTACGTCAGTGAGATCTCACTACAAGTAAGTGAATGCTGTTAGTTACAATCCCCCGAGTGAACAGGGTTACACAATGGACTATTACCACGCCTGGCCAGTTAGCATTATCATTTGTCCTTCTCATCTTCCGCTGTTATAGTGCCTCATCTGATAATAAGTGACAATGCCATGAAAATTTACCTGCGTTAATTGATTGCATTCACATCGCCTTTTCACGTCAGCATGGTGGATAACGGTCAATTTGTTATTATCATCCTTAAAAATAGAAAATTGCATCTACTTTTTTGTATTTTCATACTGCACTTCACTTTTGAACCACGTTAAAAAAGGTACATATTGGGAGACCGTTGGCTGGAACGTTGCGAGAACTTTCACCTGCATCTGTCTCAAGTCGATTCCATCTCTGCATGTCTACCCGCATACGTGCTCTACTGAGGACAATGAAGACGGAGTTCAGTACAAATCCAATCGAGCAGAAAACTTTGCACGAGATTCTAAATTTTGTACAAGTTATATGGTTAAATAATCCATGTACTTTTCAAGCATATATACGCTGTCTCATTATTCTATATCACAATATATTTGTATACATACAGTGTCTCATTATTCTATATCACAATATATTTTTATACATACGCTGTCTCATTATTCTATATCACAATATATTTTTATACATACGCTGTCTCATTATTCTAATTCACAATATATTTTTATACATATGTCTGTATCATATTATCAGAAAGCAAACCTTTTCGAAAATTATTTATTCAAGTTGTAACTCCATGTGAACCGACAAAATATACATTCCTTCCCTGGCCATCCTTTTATTTTCTTCTATAGCTGATAGTATCGTCAACTGATGCCCTCCAACACACCCTACATATTATAGATTAAATTCATAAGCCGTTAAAATAACTACACCACTCCGTGACATTGATCGTTAGTAAACTGTTTTTTCTGGTATGCCACCATCCACGCTTGAGTGCTAAGAGCTTAATCAATGACGGGAAAATTGGACATGTGAAAACCGAACTGATTATTCCTGCGTGATGTCAAGTAATAATACTTACCTTTATTAAACATGAAAAATTGCAATCTTTTGTATTCATGGGGGTGACAGGGTACACGGTAAAGTGCGCGATACATACGACACTTGCGATTAAGTCAAAGGTTAATCATTCCAAATAGGAATCAGCCATATTTAATTCGCCTTGCTGAAAATGTAGACCATAATGGCACAGCTGGCATACATATTTTAGCACATCCGGAAACTCAAATCACCGATTCCCCACCCAGCCACCCACTAACCCACTACGTAGCCACCTGAAATTAGGGGTTCCTGTGGTCACATAACATACCCGTAATAACTTTTTGTGTTCCATAGAGAAATATTCGTGATATTGTGTGTACTGATACCATATATTCATGAATTCCCTGAATAATCAGGGATCTAGAAGAATTAATTTGCGTACAATATCCTTTGTAACATTAGCGTGTCTGTGTAATTAGAACATAGTTTGACCAATTCCTTGAAGTTCATAAATAACTTAAGATGTAGTAGTTATTGAACAAAACAGCAAACCTTGTATTATTTTTTTTTACATGTCAAGCCATAAACGGATGGCAAGTGAAAATACCACAACTGCTAAATATTGTAAGGTGATATCACTAATTTATGGAGATACAGATCACATATGACAACATTTAGAATTATAGCAAGAATAAACATTCGGATGTAGAAGACCATAATTCGGTTTGGTGATTCGCCTCTGGCGGAGCGGGACACATATTCAATGACATAAAAGGATGAGAAATAATGGTTGTGGTGGTCTCTCTTTCCACAGCCACATTATGATACGTGAACAAAAGTAGTTCTGAATATAGCTATCAATGACAATTTGCATCCGAAGTTTCGTTTTCTAACTGACGGAAAAGGCCGAGAAATTGAGAATGTTCCAATCGCTTACTCGTGCGAGTCAATATGAAAGTTTAGAAGCAACACTATATCAAACTTGTCAAAAGCACGCGTGGCATTTTCGTATGAAATTTACGATTTTTTTTTTGTTACTGTAGGAACGTTGGAAGATCAAGAGAAAAATTTAACACAACTTTTTCCTACTCATAATAATAATGCTTTAAAGTTCTTGGCAGATAATGGAGCATCTCAAGAGATCTGCAATGTAAATAATTACACAAGTGCGATCCTTACTTTTCAATGCAGCATTTTAATCTTGGTCTGGACTAAAATGCACCATCAACATGTTTATAAAACAGGGCAGCGTATTCTCCAAACTTATTTTGTTAGTGTGAAATCCTAAGCTAGGAATGTCGTAAATATCTATAAAACAGGGCAGTGTATTCTGCAAACTTATTTTTCTTCTGAGAAACACTGTGATGGGAGTGTCTGAAAATATATATCACAATAAGAACAGAACTGTCAAAGATTGCCGAGTATTTCTGCAGCTAATTGGACAAGAAACAGCCGTGATATTTCAGCCATAAAGTTTTCGTTTCAGGCCACACACCTTGCAAACACGATGTACTAGTGCGATATTTGCTGATCTCATTGCAAACTATGCTTTCTGCGTTCATCAGTCGGAATTTTGAGGATGCGAGTTTGCACGGAACAAATGATGATTCTTTGCAAGAGACAAGCGATGACATGGGGGTGGGGGTGGAGGGATCTATCTCCCAAGTAATCACAACTGAAAGTATCAGACAGACCATAGCTCTTACGTGGGACTTCTCCATCCGAAGCAATCAGAGTTGAATGTGTCAAAGACGGAAAATGCAGTGTCAAGGTCACCTTAGACAATACTGAGTCATAACTCATTCAAATTAAAATATGTGTGTGTGTGTGTGTGTATTTTAGTCATATTGCCAAAATGTCTGTGACAGTTTAATAAAGCATCGTGTCCATCCCAGTCACATTACCCTGACACTAGGATGAAGCATTGTGTCCATCCCAGTCACATTACCCTGACACTAGGATGAAGCATCGTGTCCCTTCCAGTCACATTACCCTGACACTAGGATGAAGCATCGTGTCCATCCCAGTCACATTACCCTGACACTAGGATGAAGCATCGTGTCCATCCCAGTCACATTACCCTGACACTAGGATGAAGCATCGTGTCCATCTCAGTCACATTACCCTGACACTAGGATGAAGCATCGTGTCCATCCCAGTCACATTACCCTGACACTTAGATGAAGCATCGTGTCCATCCCAGTCACATTACCCTGACACTAGGATGAAGCATAGTGTTCATCCCAGTCACATTACCATGGCACTAGGATGAAGTATCGTGTCCATCCCAGTCACATTACCCTGACACTAGGATGAAGCATCGTGTCCATCCCAGTCACATTACCCTGACACTAGGATGCAGCATCGTGTCCATCCCAGTCACATTACCCTGACACTAGGATGAAGCATCGTGTCCATCCCAGTCACACTACCCTGACACTAAGATGAAGTATCGTGTCCATCCCAGTCACATTACCCTGACACTTGGATGGAACATCGTGTCCATCCCAGTCTCATTACCCTGACACTAGGATGAAGCACCGTATCCATCCCAGTCACATTACCCTGACACTAGGCTGACCAGTCCTAACACAAACCTTTTAATGCTGAGCAACAAGCGAGGTAGCTGTCAATACTATTTTTAAAGTCTTCGGTATGACTCGGCAGGGGTTCGAACCAGCGACCTCTCGCATTGAAGCAAACGCTCTATACACTTAGACCACCGAAGCGGTCTTGAAATCAAATGAATTACTTGCAAAAATGTTTTCAGAAATAATTCATAATGTTACTGACGCATACAAATTTCAAGCGGAGAAAGAAGAAGTGCATAGTTAGCAACCTTTGGTATTGCAGAACAAGGTAGGGATTGTTGGTAACATGTAAAGTAAACGGAGTATTTTCGTGTCCAGTTTGACGGCTCATTAAATAAGAGGGAACCGCGTTAGCAGACTAATATTAATGTCCAATACTGGCATGGTGACAAAGAAAATATTTCAGATCGCTTTTTCTTGGGCATGTAACTACAGATGACATAGTGAGTCATTTTACAAATGAAGTACACGCGCAACTTGGAAATTATTAATGACATTAAATTTTGTTGTTAACGTTAATAGTTCAGGTCTTAAACCTTTCACGCTTCATTTTAAAATCTGGAAGATGAACTGAATACAAATATAATAAACGTGGTTTCTGATTTCAACTTTATAGATTGATACATTTGTTTCATATAGCCATGGGAAATAATCCTTGAATAATCTCTAAATCTGGTTCAGAGAGTTTTGCATGTACCATGAAACAAGATGCCATCAGCTAATTATGACCAACTTTGTTCTGAACACCAACGCATACACCTGCCCTCTTCTCTTTGCAGTGGAACATCTATGATGGGCATTTACCATGAAGGTGTTGGTGTGCACACATCGTACTGGAGTAAACCAAAGGAATTATGTGCATTGTATGCACACTACAAGTCTACCATGATACCGAGTAAGCCAGGCCCTAAATGGACCGACCATTTAAAGGATACATTTAACTGGGGTGAAGCTGAAATTTCGTTCTAACCAGTCATTTCTTCTCTTTTACATGTACATCAAGACAATTTTATTCTTTCAATCAATACATTTGATATAATTGTTTCTCTTTTTCTACAAATCAGAGCAACACTACTTTTTAAGTTTATTTGAAGGGGTGCGGTTTATTATTGTTTTTTTTTTCTTCAAAAATCATTTTAGCATTCATGGTGCTCACGTTTTTGTAACATTAAAATGTTGGCAACTTAAACCAATTTAAATAGGCATCACGCTGGGGTACCTTTTGGCGGTCTGACCGAAATTTCATAACCTAAATTATGTTCCTGGTTGTGCCGATGAGGAAAGAAGTTTTTTTACACATTTCTAACTGAATTTTGTTATTTTCTAGAAACAAAATAACATGTCTTACTAACTTTATTCATTTCTCACTTGTGAAGCAATCTTAATTCATCATCATCATCATCATCATCATCATCATCATGTCTCTTGACCTATTGTGGTCTTCGAGGCACTGTGCTGTTGAACATCTGACCAGTTCACTTAATCTGTTAACGGAATGGAGTATGCGGACATGCTGGGGCTTAACAACCGTGTTGCCACGCATTTTATGCCCGATATGAAGGACTAAATAAACTTTGGTCGCAACAACATTGTCAGACTTGCTACCATAACAATGTCCCCCAAACGGCTAACAAATGATCGGCGTGTACATGCTCAGAAAGCAAATCAAAAACAAAGTAACGGTCTAGATATAATAATGCTTAAAATCTGGACACATCTAAATCTTTAGTAGCAGTTTTCAATTTTTTTTTCTCGCGACCCAGTTGAAAACTAATGCTTATGCCCGTGACACAAACAATTATATCTTTTGACTAGGTTTGTCATAAAATCACAATACTGCATCAGCACGGCGACCGACTGCCTGACATGGTGCGACCCAGTTCTGGGTCTCGACCCGTATTTTGAGATGAATGTTTATGTATGAACTTTATACCATCGCACCGTTTTTACTACAGCATTAATGAGTGACACTAAATCATTTGATCCGGTTTGATATTTTAATTACAGGAAACAGAAAGCACGTGCAAACAAAAAAAAAAAAAAAAAAAAACATGCCACGTACAAACAAAACCCTAAATAATAACCACAGGGCACGAATACAAATTGCGTACATATAGTCAAGAGCCATTTCTCGATCTTCACGTATATTTCCGGGCTATGTCAAAGTTTATGCTGATTTACGGTGATTGACAGGTAGACGTTTTGGGCATAAAATATTGAGAAGACAATTAAACTTGTTTTCGTTTTTGAACTTTTTATTTACGTTATCCCTGATGAAAACTACACACAAAACGTCTGAAACTTCAACCGCTTGCCTACGTCATGTAATTAAGACCTAACTGATGTAATAATGTCTAATTAATGTAATATGGCCTAATTCATGTAATAAGGATTCATTCATAAAAGGCTTCATTCATATAAAAAGGACTAATTCAAGTAATAACAACTACTTCATGTAACAAGGCCCAGTCGTGTAATAAGGCCCACGTCATGTAATAAGGCTCAATTCGTGTAACAAGTCCCAATTTATCCAATAAGGCCAATATAAAACACACACACACACACACACACACACACACACACACACACACACAATGCTGATATGCTCTAGAAAACTTTCTGGATTTTTTCGCTCACTTTTAAGGAGGGTGCATCGGATCTGCACCACCCTCCCAATTCCGTTCCTTTCCATAATACTATCCAATACAAAAGTGTCTGATCATAACAAAATGTGTGTGCCTCTTAAAAGCATGTTGTTTGTAGGCTTTACTTTTTACATGTTTTTTTAATAAAACTTGCAATGGATTTGATAATGGTGAGGCTCAGTGGTTTAGTAGTTGACGACTAGCCTTTGTCGGTATCCTGTTGTGTCCTGGGCAAAGCACTTTACTCCAATATCCTTGGTACTATTAAATCTACCTGTGTTGATGTGCCGTAAAAACCGCAGATCAAGAACATCGATTATCTCGCACATGGCATCAACATAGATAATGAGAAGACATGGATATTTCTGCATCGAAACGGCGATTGTTGCAAATACACAAAAATGATTTATTTACATTTTAAAACTGGCAAACTACAAAATTGTTCAAAGGCACAGCAAAACCGGCCTTCAACAAAATTCCGAAAAAGCTAAGACTTACACGATGAGGCACAATACAGAATATTATTATTTTTTTTTTGTACTCTAGATGGACACGTGTTCAACAGCTGATCTTAACAACTATCAAAAAGGATGAGGCTGCTAGGCTGAATATAACTCGCACAACATCAAATGTAGCTTATACATTGTATAGAAGCTACCTTAATGAAAAGTCTCTAGAAGCTACCTTAATGAAAAGTCTCTAGAAGCTACCTTAATGAAAAGTCTCTAGAAGCTATCTTCATGAAAAGTCTCTACAGGGTACCTTCATGAAAAGTCTCTACAGGGTACCTTCATGAAAAGTCTCTAGAAGATACCTTAATTAAAAGTCTCTACAAGGTACCGTTATGAAAAGTCTCTCGAAGCAACCTTAATGAAAAGTCTCTCGCAGCTACCTTAATGAAAAGTCTCTAGAAGCTACCTTAATGAAAAGTCTCTTGAAGCTACTTTAATGAAAAATATATAGAAGCTACCGTAGTGAAACGTCTCTACAAGGTACCTTCATGAAAAGTCTCTAGCAGCTACCTTAATGAAAAGTCTCTCGAAGCTACCTTAATGAAAAGTCTATAAAAGCTACCTTAATGAAAAGTCTATAAAAGCTACCTTAATGAAAAGCGTGTACAAGCTACCTTAATGAAAAATCTTGCACAGGATAAGCACAGCACAATTTTTATACTAAAATTGACTAGCATGCATTTGCTGAAAGCTAAGTATAAATTGAGCTACTGATAAAATTCTAAACTAAAACATACTAATATCACTTTCACATCCTGGCCATCAACCTAATGTAGAACTATTACTTACAATATTAATTAATATGTTTTTAATCCTCGAACCTGACGACCTGCCCAACAAATAATTAATACGAGTTACTGACTAATCCGATAAATCAGCACCTGCTCCCCCCACCCCCTAAAGTTACAGTAATGGATGATTTGTGGGTATGATGTCACCTCTTCATTATTAAACTATGCAATTTTGCTGTATATGAGTCTGTTCGGAATACACAAGTGTACGGTTTTGACACTTAACGTTATTTGGTAACATCCGTGCGTAGCCACCAAATTCATCATGGTCACACGTGGTTGTGTCATTCCATGTTGATTTGCCAGTTGACAAACACGGAGTCTGATCCGGAAAAAGCCGATACATATGGCCAAAAGGACCCTTAAAACTAGAGAAATACCAGTAATTATCTAAACTGTAAACGATGTGTTGCGGACAGAACTGTCTGCGATCAATTCCATAGATTGTATATCGGTGAATTCAGACCAAAATATCGTCCATCATCATCAACAGAGATGGAGAGGGGGGGGGGGGAGAGAGAGAGAGAGAGAGAGAGAGAGAGAGAGAGAGAGAGAGACTAAATTATCGGAATAGTTCTTAACGAACTAGATGTAACCCTAAAAATGTCTTACCTTAGTTTAGCTACACGTTTCATAACGTCCGTTTGTCAGGTATAGTGTTTTATAACTTCCAATACTGAAGAACTGTAAGAATAAAGGAGGTCCATCCTGTATTGTCGTCATTTATAATAAAGAACTACATTACTACAATACTAGTAATTATCCACGCTTCAATCTTGAAGGCAGGATTTTTCCCCCTTTCATTATTATGTAAAACTTTCATGAAGAAAAACTTGGTAATGATAAGGTATTATCAATTTATGTTTATAACATTGTATCAGCACACCAGTAAAATATGAAATGGAAATTAGTTATGCGGAATCTCTTAACTCTAGTCGCACCCTGTTATCTTAAATGAATAATCACAAGGGGCCTTGAGGGAGCAATGGGTTCTTTGCAAAACCGAAACACGATTTGCCCTGACGATTTGTTTTCTTTTGCTCCACATAAGAATTTCTGAATTTTGAGAGCTTTCTAAAATTCAAATTAAATTGTCAAGTACCGAGAAATTATTCACTTTATTCCCACCTTCTCAAGCCCTCTTTGTAGTCGTCAGCGAACCAAGGAAGCGTTTGTATGAGAGAGACTGTTGAACAACCTTTGCCATTCTTCTACTTCGGAGATAAAATGTAAATTAATGCAGTTTACAATCAGGCAGGTTGCGCATTATAATCTAACAGGACACGGGCCACAGGTCTGGAGGAATAATAATGATATATATCTATTTATCTCATAATACGGGTCGATTGAAATGTTTATTGTCACTGACTGTGTAGGACGCGAAATCTGCAAGCATTATCAACCCAGATTTGATAAAACATTAGCACCGGTAAGTCAGTGTATTCGGGGGATTACTATATCTCTGATTCCCAGCAAACAGCGCAGAACACGTGGCGTCAGATCTGGGTATATAGCTGGGGGGGGGGTTGTAAGCAGGTAAATATGGTATTATTCACTGATATGCATATATACCGTGATAATAATATTCCGTGAGATATATTTTCAATTTAAAAAATGACAATAACAAAGTCTTGAGACTTCCGATACTGGTCATGTAAAAAAGCTAGAACTTGCCAAATCGTCAACAGATTATATCAGTTCATATGAAGCCAAAATTGTTTAATATATTCTGCTGACATATACAAGTTAGATGAAACAGCAAACTTGTCACACTTACTATTTTGTCTTAGAACGTCTGCCTCGGATGCGGTAGGTCGTGGGTTCGATCCCCAACCGAGTGATACAAATGGTACTAACAGCTGCCTCGCTTGGTGCTCAGCATTAAGAAAATCGTATTAGTGCTGGTCAGTCTGATGTCATGATCATGTGGCTGGGTGGGACATCATGCTATATGTCTGCGGCATGATGCCCCAGTGCTAGACATCACTATAAACTGCCTTACTGCAGACATCGTAGTGATATGACTGACAAATTGTTAAAGCTGCTTTAAAAATCCAAACCACACACACACACACACACACACACACACACACACACACACACACATTCATTTCTGGAATTATCCAGTTCAATAACAGATTGTCAGTATCTGCAAGTAATGTAGATTAGATTCCTTTTATTTTATTTTAAAACATGCGTATAAATGGGTCATTAATGATCTTTGGGGGGTGGGGGCGCTTTTACACGGATACATTCTACAAGATTCAATCCGAATTCTGAACTATAAATTCAATGACTTTTCCCAAACATTTAAAGACCACAAACATATATTTCCAAAACCTATTTTCGCTAACATTTTGTAAACAAATTATGTCATATGCGACACAAAACTAATGCAAAATACTACAATATTGTTCACTGATGAAATTCAATTGCTCGTTCTTATTGCGGCGGCAATGAAAATGAACGGGTCATCAAAATAAAGAAACCAGTAAAACGTGCCGACATCTAAATCTAACAATCTTGGACAATTTGTATTTGTGATTATGAAGAGAAGTTAAATGTTTGGGTTTATTTTATTTTTCAAAGGCTTTTAACAACCTCAGTGTAACCTGCTCGATTTACCCAAACTTTCAAGGCATTGAAAACGATACTTCATTTCTTCCAAACTGTCAAAGACCGTAGGAACCCTGTTTCTAAATTGCGCAACACTATTTTCCTGTCTTACATTTGTCTGCTGCAGCGTTAACTATATATGGAGAAACATAAAAATATAACCCACGCGGAAGCATCCACCGCAACGATAACTCCAACTGTTCTTTTTAGACTTTTTCTTTTTTTTATCTATCTGATACCTTAATAACCCATGTTTTCGAAGTTAATCACGAAACGTATTTGTATAAACATGTTTCATCCTTTCGTATTTATAAGTTTTAAAAAAAAACATCAGTGATCCTGTTGTTTGTATAACAGACTTCAGGAGCAAACGGAAGAACGGAGTGTCCACTAAATATCAATCTGGATGGTCTAAAACTAAATATCAACAGGCAATCGATAATTAGTTTAAATCCAATATGTCACAAAATAATTTGTGATAATGAACTTAATATTTACCTTATAATAATTTGTGGTAATGAAATTAATATTTACCTTATAATAATTTGTGATAATGAAATGAATATTTATCTTAAATAATTTGTGGTAATAAAATTAATATTTACCTTATAAACATTTGTGGTAATGAAATGAATATTCACCTTATATTAATTTGGGGCAAAAAAAATGTCTTGAAAGTAAATTCAGTCCAACTGATGTCAGAGAATCATTTAACTTAATCTTTACCGGTAAGTTTGATATTTTAGTTAAATATTTATGAAGGCCACGGTCACTCACAAAATCAGCAGCTGCATTTTCATCTTGCATGGTCATCTTGCATGGTCATCTTGCATGGTCTGGATGGTTCATATCGAGCAAGTCGAGCATTTACAAAACTTGAATACTGTAGTAACACTGACAGAGAGAGCAAGGCCCAAATATACATTTCAGTATAAGGTGAAACGCACAGGTCATGCAGGTCTGGCTATAACTTGGCCGTCAACCGAAGCTAGGGCTGTCAAAATTTTGGGAAACATCTATCGGGTATTCCTAACGGTTGTTACACGATCGAAGAGAAATTGTTTTAAATGTGTACCTAAAACTACTTCACTGTCGGTTGATGCGAACACGAACAGCATGCAAAAGTGTAGTTGTTTTGGTTGTCTAAGCGTAGATAAAAGAACTGCTCATTTTTGTATTTATTCGTATCAAAATATGAAGTAAATAAAACGAACCAAATGTTGACGAAACTGTCGTCGAATAAATCATACATGGTCAAGTCATCGTAAATGTCGTCTGACTTCCTTTTCTTGACTTCATGGTCATACGCGGATGCTTATGTAGAGATAGAGCTTTGGGCTCCATAAATAAAACTTATATCATACAATTTGTGAAATATATTACACATATCCACGGTAGCTGAGTGGAGACTAACTTGGGCTGATAGAGGCGAGATGTGAGTGGTCTGTAAAGGTGTGTGCCTTTGATGCCTCTTGCACTTGGGGTGCATGTTGTGAAGGCCAATAGACGGATAAATATTACATTTGCTAATTCTTACTTTTATGAAATCATGTTATATAAATAAACATGTGCTAACACAAACACTCGCTCAGGTTTTAAAAAAAGATATTTTAAAAAATTGTTCCACTTTTTCTTAACCTATCTCTGCACAAAGAGTTGTGGTACAAAAACGCAAACCTTCTCTTTTCACTTTAGACTGAAGTTATTGAGAAGTTACTTGATGGAAGTACTTACTATTCACTCCTTCTGCTTATTTAATATCGTATAAAGAACGTAACTTGAAATATTCAACTCATTACCATACCGTAGAGCATGCATTCGTGTGGTTTCTGTATTTTTAAAGTCACGAGATACAGGCAACCTATTATATCAAAGAATTCCAGTATCGAAAAGGAATCACTTACATCTTTATACAAATATCACAAGTTGTTTTTCCTTCATTTTAAAGATAGTCAGATTTCACGATGATGTTTTACATTAAACGATGAATATTTACTCGACTAAAAATTCTAACTATATTACATTTGGGTGATCAATCATTTTTGTCACGTTAACTTGGTTGCACGACTATCTGAGACAGTTTAGCCAGTCGACTCAAAGGAGCTATAGGATCAACGCTATGAAACCTAGAGACAACTGGCGGAACATTCAAGTTTTAATGCTGCTTTGTTTTCTGCAAGTAATATCGTCTATTTGTTAGCAAATTTCGAAGAAAAATCGGAGAAAAACAACACGAATTATTTTATTGTATACTGCAATCGGATGCAGTAACAACTGATCGGCTCCATTAATATGGTGACTCGTCTAAAGCAGTTACTTGGCTTTACGAGCCGCTTTTTTCTTTTTTTTTCGTAAGTAGACTGCCGTATACAGATTTTACTATTTTAATTTAATTGAATATCGCACTCCAGACACACAAGAAATGACTGTATCTATTAAATTATTCTTTTTTTCCCGCTCGCTTCCTGCTCAGCGTGACAATGTGTTTACTTGCCCGTGTTGGTGATAAAGAATGTTCAACAACGTGATTAGTATAGATAAGCAGGCAGTAGTCTTGCTGGGTGAGGGCCATGCACGTTCTGAGAATAGCCAAACAAATTTGGTCTTATCTATCACCATAACGGTCTATCTTCAACAGACACTTAAGATTTCTAAGCTGTGGTAAGTAGAAAGCCCATCTGAATGTACCATAGCTATTCGTGTCTATTCCGTATCGCCAACATCGTACCACCAGATCTTCCGTCGCAAAATGCGCCGGTGGGGCATGGTTTACGCATCCCTCTTGAATACATTAACAGAACATACACAGTGGACTCGGCAGTGCCGGATCATTAGTCGACAGAGCATCCGAAACTTTGCAATGATGCGTGAGACCCATGAAAATCTACGGTACTTATCGTACTGCGCTGAAATGCCCCCCTTCCTGACACGTAAAGAAACTTAATTTCAGTTTTTATTCTGTCGGAATTATTTTATTCCTGAGGATGATAAGCCTGGTTTAATAAGCATCCTCTTTGCACGAATCGTAGGCACAGGAGATGAGCCCCTAACAACTCTAGTGCTGTTTAATAGCAGTCTAAATGACGTCATGGAGATACGGTATCGTTATCCAGGCCCGATTCTTTGCAATGTAGCGAAATTAAATTAAACGGAAGAAGAAAAAAAAAATCACAATCCAGGTTTGTTAATACTGTTGGTTTAACGCCATTTTTCAGCACACGATAGGCTACACGTGGCAGCCAGCATAACTGGTGGGAAAAAAACCCGATAAGAAGCACCGGTCTAGATGTTGACAACCTTTCTCACACACCCACATAGGCCGAGCCCAAGGCTCGAACCCACGCAGACATTTGCGAGTTGTCAGTGATAGGTAAAGATATGGGCTTTTAGACTTAGGCTATCCCGTGCTCCCCCTTCTTTGGATATAATGTGTATATGAAATGAATTAAGTGCAGTACAGGTGGAAACGGAGTGTCGAGCGAGACCGAAACGAGTGAGTGGTTCGGATCCACTTTAATATAAAGTCTCAAGTTTGTGTCATCATACCTTCCCCGTTACAGATATTAGGACACTTGTGTTACTGAAACATGTAATGAAAAATAAATAAAACGGGGTGGGAAATACCATGGGAAACTTAGACTGCACGATCAAATCGAATTTTTAAAACCCATAAGTGTAAGCAGATAAGAAGCCTTCATTCAAACATAAGATGTAACACGTATTCGAGGTCTTACTACGGAGTATAAAAAGTGTCGAGAATTAAAACTAATTTTCTTAAATGTCTACGTTTCTTAATATTTTAAATACAAATATAGAATACATCAAATTATAAAGGTCAAATTATAAAGGTCAGCGTATTTTACAACAATGAAGGGCCACATTACCGATAGATTTCCGTGTGCCTACATTTGACTGACAACGTGATCTAGGCTTGTCATGTACTGCAAAATTAATATTTTATTCTTTTTCTTTTCTATCTTGCCTCCTAGTATGGTTAATTTAAAGATACCGTTGACGGAATATAACACATAATAACAATGAACTGGCATCAATACATACAATATTTATTGGCAAAATGGGACATTCCCCCCACCACCACCATCACCACCACCCCAGCTATTGTTTTAGTATACGACGTTTGCTGACACTGAAAAGAAAACAATTTTCTCTTTTTTTTAACTGAAGAGTGTACCATTTTAAACCGAGACGGGTCTCACAATTCAATCCTTTGCAAACATTTTCTGGATCCGGGAAATACTTATAACAGGCGATGTTATCAATCAAGTTTGCCCGCATATATATGTCACCACTAAGGATGAAGCCAGACACAACCGGTAGATATCCCGTCCGGCCGGGTTTTAAAATAAAAAGTTGATCTTACCGTGTCGAGTTCCAACCCAGAAGCTTTTTTAAAAAAAAATAATAATAATAAATACCTCGTTATTTTATGGCTGAGAAAACTGTAGTTACGTTAGAGGTTAGGAAAGACGGACAAAACGGTAGTGGAGAAACCCAGCAAAATGTCCCTAACCGTCCACCCCATATCACTACTACTACTACAACTACTACTAATAATAATAATTAAACTTGCTTCAGATATTATTCCTAATAGACACTGCCCAAGCACCCCTGGGGTGGGTTTGGTAGATGGGGAGTAGGGTGTGGGTAAAATTTCCAGCAAACAACGTTTGTTTTCCTTCTTATGAGGGTGCAGACCTTTTTGCTACACTACTATATACCCCGATACCAGCCACCACGAATGGCTGCTGTATAAATAAATATATCCCAATACTAGCCACCTCGAAAGGCTGCTGTATAAATAAATATATCCCAATACTAGCCACCTTGAAAGGCTGCTGTATAAATAAATATATCCCGATACTAGCCACTTTGAAAGGCTGCTGTATAAATAAATATATCCCGATACTAGCCACCTCGAAAGGCTGCTGTATAAATAAATATATCCCAATACTAGCCACCTCGAATGGCTGCTGTATAAAAAATAAAAAACCCTGCTGAGGAAAGAATCTTCTATAAACAGTAAGGCGTAACATCCAGTGATACCCAAATCTTCTTCGACAGGTAAAACAATCAAAAGCAATGCCTTGTCTTGTACATAAATTCAAATGAAGGGTGTTGTTGATGTTGGAATTTTTGTTTGTTTTGTTTGTTTGTTTTCACCATCAGAATTCTGGTCTAGTCATCCGAGATGCCGTAACTTAGGTAATGGTAGTGCTGTACAATATATATATATATATATATATATATATATATAGAGAGAGAGAGAGAGAGAGAGAGAGAGAGAGAGAGAGAGAGAGAGAGAGAGAGAGAGAGAGTCTTTGTGTCATTATTTGTTGCTATTTGTTGGCTAAAAGGACTACAATTTAGACAAGCCGAGTCAATTGCGACGGTTGTTTACATGTTTGCATTCATTTGGTTTCTACTAGTCTGAAAATACAAATCCGAGCAAGGTTGTTACAGCAGTGCATTAAAGGATAAATCACATTGTTAACACTCTGAAATGTAAATGATTATGCTAAAGGTGAAATAAAATTCACCGGTTTGTCAATTTTGACAGTCGGATAGTATTTTATGCTTATTCTACTCTGTATGAATGGTGAAATCGTGATTTCTTTATTACTTTAAAGAAATCGATATTTAATGAACAGCTTGAAGAAAACTGACATTTAAAAGAGATTAGCTGAGAGATTATTTCAGTGATTAGTTAATTTGCAATGTTTCTTCATTTGATATTACTTCTTACGCAGTAGGTGGAACACGGACACTGTGTTGCTTTGACTGGGTCGTGCTTCAAATGTCATTTCGGCGTAAGTATTTTAAATATTATCGTAAATATTATCTCGATGATTAGTACAATCCATTCTGGTGTTAGTTTGTCTAGATGATTAGTACAATCCATTCTGGTGTTAGTTTGTCTACATGATTAGTACAATCCATTCTGGTGTTAGTTTGTCTAGATGACTAGTACAATCCATTCTGGTGTTAGTTTGTCTAGATGATTAGTACAATCCATTCTGGTGTTAGTTTGTCTAGATGACTAGTACAATCCATTCTGGTGTTAGTTTGTCTACATGATTAGTACAATCCATTCTGGTGTTAGTTTGTCTCGTTGTTCTTATGAAGGAGTCTTCATCCAGCTTTTTCCTGTCCTGGGATGTGACCAGCTAAACCCTGTATTGGGTTTTTCAAGTTTCCTGTCCTGGGATGTGACCAGTTAAACCCTGTATTGGGATTGTCAACTTTCTTGTCCTGGGATGTGACCAGCTAAACCATGTATTGGGATTGTCAAGTTTCCTGTCCTGGGATGTGACCAGCTAAACCCTGTATTGGGACTGTCAAGTTTCCTGTCCTGGGATGTGACCAGCTAAACCCTGTATTGGGATTGTCAAGTTTCCTGTCCTGGGATGTGACCAGCTAAACCCTGTATTGGGATTGTCAAGTTTCCTGTCCTGGGATGTGACCAGCTAAACCCTGTATTGGGATTGTCAAGTTTCCTGTCCTGGGATGTGACCAGCTAAACCCTGTATTGGGACTGTCAAGTTTCCTGTCCTGGGATGTGACCAGCTAAACCCTGTATTGGGATTGTCAAGATTCCTGTCCTGGGATGTGACCAGCTAAACCCTGTATTGGGATAGTCAAGTTTCCTGTCCTGGGATGTGATTAGCTAAACCCTTTTTTGGGTTTCTCAAGTATTTATCAAGTTTCCTGTCCTGGGATGTGACCAGCTAAACCCTTTATTGGGTTTCTCAAGTTTCACGTTTAATCCAGTCAAGGTTATCTCTATTTTGATAACTTTACGTAAATACAAAATAGCTGAAAATAGCATAATTACATGAACAATAACTATGAAGCTAAAGATCTGTTTATTTTTTTTTTATTGAAGACAATTACTAGTCGTGTTATAAAATGAATTGACCGCATATAAAATTTAGCTAGTCGACATCTCTCCGTATTATCACTAAATAAGCCTTGCGTTAGCCATGCCAAGTTGTCAATCTAGCACGCGCTCGAACTAAGGACTGTTTGCTTTATGACAAGGAGTGGCGTTTGACGACAATTTTTATGAGCTCTTTAAGCCAATAAACTCATTCATTGGTCAGGTTTTGTAAGTGATTGTTCATGCAGACAAGTCTAAAGTTCACCTTTTCTTTTGCTCATTCAAGAAGACTATTCAAGAGGACATTTGAAATTGTATCACATGTAATACAAGTGAGCACAGTTTGAAATTGTATCACATGTAATTAATACAAGTGAGCACAGTTTGAAATTGTATCACATGTAATACAAGTGAGCACAGTTTTTTCATATATTTGTTTGACAAAAATAAGCACATGTATCAAATTTTGTATTATGAGTATCAGATTTTTCTTAGATTTAACGACACCTTTGCACAATCTATAGTTGGATTACGATTAAATGTAAAGTCCTAAACTATAATATGACGAAACTGTCATAGACATACAATAGCAAATTTACCAAGTACAGTAACTATCGTAGACATACAATAGCAAATTTACCAAGTACAGTAACTATCGTAGACATACAATAGCAAATTTACCAAGTACAGTAACTATCGTAGACATACAATAGCAAATTTACCAAGTACAGTAACTATCGTAGACATACAATAGCAAATTTACCAAGTACAGTAACTATCGTAGACACAATAGCAACTTTACAAGTACAGTAACTATCGTAGACATACTATAGCAAAATTACAGGTGCATTAACTATCGTAGATATATAACAATAAACTTATATGTATATGCCATTGATCATTTTTAACGTACTTTTTAAACTAAATATTTAGTAGATATCAACGACAAATTGCACAGATGCACAGATTTAAGTCTATGCATTTTGTTATTGGTGTTTATTATTGTTGTTTTAAGCGACCATTTTTCAGCGAATGATAGGCTTAACAGGGCGGCCAGTATAACTAGTGGAGGAGGAATATGGTAAACCCAGACACAAAAGGAAGTTCCTGGCTCGCTTTCTCACTTACATTGGCAGAGTCCGAGACACGAACCCACGCGGACCAAGGTAAGACCGCAGTGATCGCTGAAAGTGAACCCTTTAGACAACTTAGCCTCCCACCCCCAGTAAAGTAATAAGTAGGACAAAAGACATATAGCCGAATTTGTTCACGTATCATGTGCATGAAGTTTGGGATCAATGTTGTTTGCAGCTGGACTCGTCTTATAAGCGAGTACATACAGCAAGTGAAATATTTACATTGCCAATGCATGATATGCAGAACGAAAGTTCAAACATCTATATTAATGGCTAAACTTCAACTATTTGATTGATTTGAAATCGTTAAGACAATTCCCAAAGGTAATCAATGCATACGAGTATACATCAAAGTTTCATCTACCTTACAAGCTATGTGCAGAACTTCAATAATAAATACTAATAATAAGTGTTATATCTGAGTACATAATTTACATTATCAATACATGCGCCAATGCATTTTTCATAAGGGAATGGTGGGCTAGGACGGGATTTTTTCGTTTACCCTTTCCTTTCCTGGAAAAAAATGTTCCGAGTTGTATATTTGCTTATTCACGTTATACAGAGGAAAGTTCGTCCAATTCATGCAAGAAAGAAAAGTAATAAAACCAAAAGTATTAACTACATTTTAATGAAAAAATATCCCAATATAAATTAAGGGCTGTTATTTAATGTACGGGAAGATCGTCGGTGAAAACCACTGATTACTTCCCCGGGTGAGATTGGGGGGGGGGGGACACGTGAAGAGTCAATACGACAGCTACAAATACTACGCGTGCGATCATCGTGTTTTACTTCAATCTATTTCTTCCATCAAATTGTGTTGATGATAATTACACTTAGAATGTGATAATATAATGCAACATTTTAAGGCCATTATCATACGGTAAAATTAAACCATGAAAAACGTTTAGATGCTTTATTTGTTATTTTCTAAATTTTATTTATTTCTAGCCCAATGTGTTTGCATTTGAAACTATACTTTATTCTTATTGAATTTAATCTTTGCAAACTGTGAATGAAACAATCTCACAATGAAAAATGTACCAAAATTTCGATGAAAAACAATCTCACAATGAAAAATGTACCAAAATTTCGATCAAACTGCCAATATGATCTCAATTTTTACGTTCAAAATTCAGTGAAAAAAGCCATTGGGGAATTGAGGTACAATTATTATCTGTATATTATTAAGGGAAAATTAAACTTTTGTTCACTAATCTTAGGTGGTCAATAGTAAAGGAATTCTTAAATATGTCAGTTCTAAATGTAATCTTTCCAAACGTAATGCTTTGTATTCATCTGTATGGCGACAAAGATTTTTTAAAAACAGGGTATCATCGATTGGCAGCTATGTCACGTCTTCTGATCCTGACGATCAAATTTATTGTATGTTGTTTAAAAGAAATTGTTTTAAAATAAAAAGTGGAAAATGATAAAACTTTAAAAATTTAATAAAAGAATATCAAAATGCCAAATCTGAAGGTAGCCTTCATGACTTCACTGTGATGAATTAAATTTTATACAATTGACGTTCGTTTAAATATTCAAATATATTCTATTTGCTTAGGTAATATCAAATCTTCACTAGGTAACATTTTTAAACAAAACAAAAAAAAAACCGGAACAATTCTGTTTTTCTTTTCAAAGCGCTAAAAGTTCAAATGAAATTTCGTTGTCATGTATAATGAATTACCTTGCATGCAACAGACTGCCAAAAACGCACTGTTTTCGTTTTGTCATATCAACGAATGAACTTTACTTAACCAAAATTTTCAATACTTAAAAATTTGTACATAAACAAATTCAATGGCAACGCCTGTCCAGTACAACAGTACATGCACAATATGGACGAAGTCTATTATTCTATGTATGTTGTGTACGATATAACCTCGACACGATCCTACGTATGTATATTCGTCGTCGCTAGACCTGAATGAAAGATCCCGTGTTCATACTTGTCACCACGGTCTTTATCCTCACAATCATACTCTATACAAGTACACCTATACATTTGGAACGTCGTCTGTGCTTTTCCCCAGTCGAGAAAGAAACCTCGGATATAATTCGCATCCACTGAGAACTATATTCGGAACATGGCATAAAATGGCTCCGGAAGAAGATAAATGTATCATTGGAATATTACATTTAGATTGCTTTCTCGACTTTACCAAAAAAAAAGGCCAAGATACTACGATTGGAACAGAACGTGCAATTTGACATGGTTGACTTGTCTTGCTATAATTCCTTCAAGTTTGCTTTTGAAACATTGGAGTCATTATGAATTCTATGAAATTTGGTATCACACGCAACTATTCCTTACATCGTCATTGTTATATTGGCCAAATACAAATTATTACAACGAATAACAGAGAAAGCAGACATTAAGAAATTCACGCAAACAACATGGGGAACGACTGAAATAGGACAAATGTTTTGATAACGTTTTGATTCCAAATGTATTATGTTTAAAAACAGTCATATTAAGACCGTCCATAGCTAAACCAAAATGTGTCTACTTCAAATATTTCAGACAGCGGGTAAATGTACTTTAGTAACTAATGATGACAATTTCTTTCAGAAAAATATGATGCCGATAAAAACAAGTTTACACGAGTTTCCGATCTCTACCTCTCTCTTCGTCCCCGTATAAAATGTTTTATCGAAATTTGTTAAACACTAACCCATTCTACTTCTGAAAATGAAGCGAGCAAACTTGTCTTTGTGACCGCTCCCGTGGCCTAGTGGTTAGAGCGTCAGCCTCGGATGCGGGAGGTCACTGGTTAGAGCCCTGGCCAAGACATACCAAAGACCTACATCATATTATAAACTGACACACTGCCGAAATCTTAACGATATGACTTTAAAATTGTTAAAGCTACGCTAAAACTCCAAATCACACAAACATACACATATAAATACGCCTAAATTGGTGGCTCAAATATGCTGAAACATATATGTGTGTGTGTGAGTAGGATTTTTAACGTAGCTAAAACAATTTTTCAGTCATATCGCTACGATGTCTGCAGTGAGGCAGTTTATAGTAATGTCTAGCACTGGGGCATCTTGCCGCACACATGTAGCATGGTGTCCCACCCAGTCACATTATCCTGACACCAGGCCGACCATTCCTAGCACTAACTTCTTAATGCTGAGCGCCAAGCGAGGCAGCTGTTAGTACCATTTTGTAAGTCTTTGGTATGATTCAAACAGGGATCTAACCCACGACCTCCCGCTTCCGCGGCGGACGTTCTAAACACTAGGCCACCGGAGCGGTGAAACATATATGTAATACGATATACCCTTATCGGTTTTTTTCCTTGTCAATCATTAGACACATAAGAAAACAGCACTACTGTGACACATCCGTTACCTCAGTCAAGGGTTACATCCGTTATCTCAGTCAAGAACTCGTACCCGTAATTTAAAAATATTATGATGACCAGAATATAATGCGAGTCAAATTCATCCGATGTCCTGATAACGTATCTATTTTATCGCAATGAACTAAACTTACCGGCGCCTCTTATTCTTGACATGAATTTGACCGTGTTTATATGCGTGACACCATAATATCGCTGTCGACCTAAAAATACAACAACGATAATATCGCTATTGCCAGGCGGGATGCAAAACTGCCCCAAACACCCAAAACTAAGTAAAAACCACGAGTAAACCAATCGATTGTTTAACAAACGGCATAATACTGCGCCGGGATCAAGTTGAGTCTCACATTAGGTGGATGCCTTTCAGGACCAAGTAATGGTTACAAAGGACAGTCATGAAACGGTCCGCAAAATTAATAGAGGTCTTTCTTATCATGACTTATGATTGAATTAATTTTCGTGGATTATGTCCAAACCTGTCCTCTATCCATTCTTTCTTCCTTCTTGCAGATATCCCTTGTAATCAAACACTTGACTCGCATCTGAAACTTACCTTAGTTAAATTTGCCAATATTGGTATGAAACGGGTCTGCTTGCTCCGCAACAACTGTCATTTTCGTTGCATTACGGACTCGATGTGTGGACTAACTCGTACATGTTCACTACTGCTTTCCTCATCAAGCACATCCGATCACTCGCAAATATACGCTTTAATTTAGCCCCACTGCTACACAATTTTTTCAGAGTTTCGTTTGTTTGTCAATGAAGAAGCTTTCCAGTCGTGTGCCAATATGAGCTTGTGTGTCGGGCCTTCATAGACTATGTTGCAAAATACGTTTCAGAAGCGTTACATATCTTTAAATATTCTATTTTAATTATAATCACTAACCTGACAAAAACTGTGAAGTAAGTTCATAAATCACTCGTCAAAGTATAGTATATTCAGCGTTACGTGTTCTGTTAAAAAAGCTTATCGATAATTCCCACGAGATGGATAAAGTGATAGGGTGGGGGATTGGGTGGGTAAAGTGATAGGGTGGGGGATTAGGTGGGTAAAGTGATAATGTGGGGGATTGGGTGGGTGAAGTGATAGGGTGGGGGATTAGGTGGGTAAAGTGATAGGGTGGGGGATTGGGTGGGTAAAGTGATAGGGTGGGGGATTGGGTGGGTAAAGTGATAAGGTGGGGGATTGGGTGGGTAAAGTGATAGGGTGGGGATTGGGTGGATAAAGTGATAGGGTGGGGATTGGGTGGGTAAAGTGATAGGGTGGGGGATTAGGTGGGTAAAGTGATAGGGTGGGGGATTAGGTGGGTAAAGTGATAGGGTGGGGAATTAGGTGGGTAAAGTGATAGGGTGGGGGATTAGGTGGGTAAAGTGATAGGGTGGAGGATTGGGTGGTTCAAGTGTTAGGGTGGGGGATTAGGTGGGTAAAGTGATAGGGTGGTGGATTGGATGGGTAAAGTGATAGGGTGGGGGATTGGGTAGGTAAAGTGATAGGGTGCGGGATTGGGGACCTTTTTGCTTGTGGAATCAAACTGGATACCTTGCGGGAAATACCGTTTCTTCACTAAAAGACAGACCTCATGTGCAGTTTGGTGAGCTTGAAAATTTGGGACATTTAACTCTTAGATTGACTTCAACCAATGAGAGCGTCGAATTCTATTCAGCGTTGACCCGTGTATATCCTATTGTAACTTCAACTTTTTTCTATGACGAGGATGAATATCTTTCCACTTTTTATGAATGCGTAATGTTGAATGAATACCGAAATAATAACTATGCTTAGAATTCATGAATAGAGCTAAGTATCCAGCTAGAATATATCGCAGAAAAGCAATAAAAACTGTAGAAATGTTTTTCGGACTTTCACTAGAGGAAACAAGATGGCGACTGTCCATATCCGGCCTTCTTTTTATTATCGAGAGTACGATCTAGGAGAAAAACAAAACCAAGAAAGAGTGCACGATCTATAATGTCAACCTACCACGGGATATTGTGAGGCAGGCTAGTTCCTATGGCGCCATGTTTCCTATTTACTTTTATCGTTTGATTATATCTCGCAATCTTAAGTCAACTAGCTCGTGATACATTGTTAGATAAAATGGTAATGGAGATGTTTTTCACTCCTGATAGATCTGTACTACTTTTACAAAAGCTATTCAATACTTATAATAAAATACGTTCGTTATATTTTTACATTTTTATATGACAACCTTATAGCACAGCAAATCACGTCACATGAACGTTCATCCGCCTGTCTGTCTCCCTTACCGACCGATAACGATGTGCTGACGTATAATAAGGTAATCTCACAATATTTATTATGCGTATTTCTAATAGAGTAAAGAGGTTATCCGTCGATCAGCATGGGACGAGTATTGTCAGGAAAAATGCACTGCAATACAGTATATTGCAATATGGCATATCTGTATTGTGATACCTATCAATACGTACAGGTCATTGATAGCATGTATGACTTGAATGTTGATTTTGCATATTTTGTACTGAAATAATTGAGCAATTTCCTTGAATTTAAGAAAATACGAAGAAGGAAATTAAACCACCTGATCATGCCAAGATGTCTTCTAACATCATTGATGTTCAAGTATTTATGGGCATTTAAATTTAAAATGTGTGCAAAGCAACCAATATGTGGGTTACATCCTACTTCAGATTCTGTGACAACCATGTTTGAAGCATTGTAAGTTACCAGTGGAGGATGGGATGGAATTCCCCATTCATTAAAATCTGACAACAGAACTGCAGCAATAGTTGCACCTGCGTGACTCTCAGGTAGAGCCCGTGTTTGTAGCACATAACTTTGAAGTTTTCAATCAAGAGAAATAAAACAAGCAGTTACTGTAACATGATTCCGTCCAAATGTCAGTTATGCAACTTTAGATGCTAAGTGCAAACATGCTCTTACATCCTCCTTGCCTTGCAAATACATATCTGGGATAAGTTTCGCAGAGAAGACCTGTCCAGATGTTACAACATGTTGTGGATCAATCACTAATGCCATGTTTAAAAAATCGTTTGTTTGAAACATTACTGTCCGGCCGAAAATTGTGAACGATGAAACTAGCAATGGAACGAGTGATAGCTGTGGACCATGGGGCTGAAGATTTGTATTTAGTCTGTGCATCCAGCATATCTGCAATCTTTGGTTGTCGATCTGAAACAATACGTCTTCTTTAAATGTAACATGCGGCTGTTGCTTTAGAGGTTGTGTCACTCTGTTGTACAGTATGAAAAGTACTGATGGATGATGACGCCGTATACGAGACGCGAGGATTGCCGTGCCGCTTGCGTGCTTGATTTCAGTTTTGCAAATATTACACACAGCGACAGTTTACTAAATAGTATTAGTGCTACGCTCAAATTTGGCAAGGAGATTTGTTATGCTCTGCTGGTCAATAATCAGATTCACTTAATGAGACGGTACATTGTCTGTCCGTCCGTACGCCCGTCCATTAGCACAGCATTGGTATTGCTACTTCAAAACTGATATATCGTCACTTGTCAATCATACTGATCAGTTAACCAATCAGCGAGCGTAAATTAGACACACATTCATGCTTTGCTTACGTAATTCATTTTCCTCCTACAAGTTACTTGTGGCAATCATGAATTGATTGTGATACATATTTGCAGTATCTGCAATCTTTTTTTATTTCTCGAAAGATAAGGGTGAAAAGAAGGCAGTGGAAGCCTTGTAAGTGTCAATATCCAGGTCGTTTAATGGAGGAATTAGTTTTATTCCTATCCCGAAACATAGAAAAATATTTGATTGATAAAGGCTTTTTTTTCTGAACAAGGAAACAAGTGATTGCAATTATTAGCATGTTAGTTTTGCATAAATGTAGAAAAGCATGTCCCATAGATGGCGTTACGTATATCTGATTTAATTCATATTGCTTGTTTGTTAGGTTTTTTTAAAAAAATATTATACTTAATGCTACTATAACGTTGTCCAGTATAGAGTTCAGTTATTTTTATTTTAGACTAATCAACCTGAATATCTAATAATAGTTGAAACTTTCTAACCACGTAAACAAGTTCATTTTTTATTTATTTTTTGTTGTGAAAATTAATAATAGCGAGATCGAGACTGTATTGGATACGTGAACACGAGATTTTGTAATAGCTCTGGGAGACGTAAAAAGAAGCTTACTATTATTCTAAGAATAAAATGATTGGTTGTAGTCAGGGTCATGCTAGGCGTACGTGATATAAACAGAATCACGTGACCCTCCAGGTTTTTCCAAAATTCCGCAGAAGTTAAATTTATTACAGACGTTTAGAAATAGAAATCTCAGTTTTGGGCTTTACACTGAAAAGTATATGTCGTAGCTTGTTTTCGGTTAATTTTCTTCAAATGTTTTGGATTTTTAAAGATTAATTCATTTGTCTAGAAATATCTGACGTGCTCATCCAAAATTCTTGTACAAATACAAACACATTTCTAAAATATGGGTGGGGATAGCCCCCACCGCCCCTCCAACTTTCAGGCTTTGGCGTATACTATTTTTCTTTTACATGAAACGCTGAATCCCGGACTGCATTATTCTGAAGTTTGAATATTCTTTAGTTTGAAAATTTACACTTTAATGTGGATTCTCTCAAAAACAATGATTTATCGTCTCCATCTTTCAGACACTTGAGTGACTGTACTTTTTCACTGGGCTGAAGGAGGGGTGGGGATAATAGATCCATCTGACGAACATAGTAGAACTTTTAAATTATTATGTACAATGCCATATTTCTAAACAGTAACTCTTTACGATTTTGTTATTAATTTTTAATTTATTTACATCCAAGGCAGCATGAACGTAAGCCAGATGAAATTGATATGGATAAGATTATTTACTAAATACATTAGCATCTTTTGGAGCTAATTTCCGTTTACATGTTTAAGTACCGGTAGTTCTCGAGCAGCTCTGAAATTCGTTTTTATTTACTGAAATAAAACATTTTTGTTATTACTGTACGAACTTAAGCAACATCTATAAATATTGTCTACTGCTGTTTAATTTATGCAACTTTGAAATTGTCCATTTTTAAGAATAGTACAAATCATTTTTAAAAAACATATCACTATATCACTTAATGTGAAACGTTTGCCAAATACTGTATGTTTATCGGAGTTAGCAGGGCGTCATGTCACGTAATTTGGTAGGCGGAGCGATACATCATCTCGCGTAAGGTCAATTACTTCGGGGAATGCAATGAAACTTTACACAAACATTCATCGCAATGTCTTTTCTTTTTGTTATGGGTAGTATAACGACATTTTTTATTGGGTACTATGCACACTTTAAATAAATATACACAGAGACCGTTGATTTGGTGACCTTTCGAGGAAAGTGTGGCCCTTTTGAAAGTTTTGGTACACCCCACCCACCTGACCCAATACTTGATCTGATCCGACCCTGCCACGGGACTCCAACCCACGCAGACAAAAGCGAGCGCCTTAGACCATTGGTCACTCGGGTCCCCTCGTCCTAAGGTCTAGCTGATTCTAAATGAAAATGATGCCATTCCGTTATCCAAAATCATGTTATCGCTACTACTCCTGAAGGGATTGTCCTATAGTATTTTCAGTACAAGACGTCTTATCGTGTATAGCTGGCCGAACATGACTGTGATACTTATTGGGAATACAACATGGACACCATGGAATCCAGCTATCGCTACTTCTACTGAACAAAAATCCACATTGTCATGGGATCTTCCCAGGCCCGGACATAGAGACCCAGGGCCCCTAGGCAGTTAAAAGAGTCCGGACATTTTTTTGGTAATTTAGCAAAAACCAAACTTGTATCCTCAATGTGTACGATTTCGGCCCCTGACCGGTGGCCCCCTCAAAGGTTGGGGCCCAAGGCAGCTGCCTAGTTTGTCTAAGCATAAGTTCGCCGCTGGATCATCCACTAAAATACGTCTTATGATAACTAGTGGTCCTAAGTTAAAATGCTATCGATCGGACGTCGAGAATATTTGGCACTGTGGCAAGTTTGATTTTTTTTTTATCGCCACTCTTTTTGATTGGTTGGTTATATCAACATAGGGTGTTCAAATGATACCGATCTAACATCCAATATGGCCGCCATGGATGCATCTTGTAAATGTTGTTATCGCAACCCCTTCTAAATATAAAGTCGTAATGACATGAGGTTTTCACCTGAAGACCTGTATAGTTTTCTGGTTGGTCCTATATGAAATAGCTGCATATCTTGTATGAAATAAGGCCGCTGACGGCAATATTGAAAATCTTGTTATCGCTACTCCTTTAAAAAAAAGACTGACCATAATGCAGTTCGTTCTACATGGCATAGATCATCCACCTTCTAAATCGTTTTCGTAATGTTTCTACATGCAACTGAGATTAGTTAAAGACCGAATTCCCAATATCACATAACTTAAGATTTTCCGCAGGTAAAAACGAGACAGGATGTTTGAAATTAATTTAAGGAGAAATTTCCACACCTAGTGTGTTGTGTCGACATTCAAGACTACTTTTTAGAATGGCCCTAACGTATGTACTTGACCCAATATTGAGTCATCCCCTGATTTTGTTAAAACGTTGATATCACAATGAATTTCAATAGCTGCGTCCTATATGACTAATACGTTTAATTCCGAGGTTTACTGGAATGATTCTGTTGTAAAATTCAAATAACGATGTTCCAGAATTTAAGTTGAATGTGTATTTCAAGTTTGGCAAGTTTATGCACTCAATTCCCATTTAAATTCATTTTATCTGAGAAGTTTACGGCCACTCGTCATCACTGAGTGGTCCTACTTGCTGGTTGTATAAAGCATTAAAAAAAAAACATTTTTGAAAGGGAATGGAAGTTTCCTTCATCATATCTAAACACTTAGGTATAGTACATCTAATTAATGCTAATTAGATGCTTCTGACATGAACATTTCTTTAAACTTGATTTATTTACAAATAAATTAATTTACAAATAAATAAAGTCACAAATTACTATTCACGTGACTAATTGTCCCAATGGCGAATTATCTGTACATTGTAAATAATGACGAAAATGAACCGCTAAATATTTCAGGATCGCAAAAGTGTAGGAACAAGCTTAAGTTGTGTTGGATTGGTTATCTGTTATTTCTAAAGCAAATATATCAACGACTTTGTAAAATTTACCATTGTATTCGAAAATATATTCTTGCGAAAGTCAGTTTTAATGTGTTCTTCTCTATAGTCTATGCGGTTTGTACTAGGGGGAAAATGCACAACATGCTTGTGCAGAAAAGAGGTAAATTCATGATGTACGAGAGAGACATATGCTATGACGAAAAGCGGTACATTCTGGGTATACAATAGAGATGCTATGGAGAAAAGCTGTACTTTTCGGGTGTACGAGAAAGAAAGATGCTATGGAGAAAAGAGGTACATTCTGGAAGTACGAGAGAGACAGATGCTCTGACGTAAAGTGGTACATTCTGGATATACGAGATATACATGTGTTTGAGAAAATAGGTACGTTCAAGGGTATGCCAGAGATACATGATATCGCGAAATAGAGGTACGTCCTGGGTGTGTGGAAAATACATGATATGAAGAAAGGTACATCCTGGGTGTGCGCGAGATACGTGCTATGGCGAAAGAGAGGTACATCCTTGGTGTGCGAGAGATGCAAGTCTTGACGAAACAGAGATACAATCTGAATGTGTGAGAAATACATGCAATGGAAAAAAGTGGTACATCAGGGCTTTCCTTATCTGACAGGAGCCGACTGATTTTCCCGGCTTCTTTTACTTTACACCCCGTTTCTTTAAAGAAAAAAACATGCATCCCCGTTGGAAGATGTCATCAACCCCTAACCTCCACCCCCCCACCCCATCCCGTCTGTTTTTGCAACTCACCCAATTTTAAATCTAATAAAAGGCTCTGGCTACATTCTGCGTCTAAGATACATGCTATTGAGAAAAGCGGTAATTCAGAACTTCAGAAGTGGTATGTACCACGAATAATTTACACGAGTTGTTTTCATCTGAACATTTCCATTTCCATCTAATAGTTCAATTCGGGACTGTGATCGTTTAAATGTTTGACGAGTCCAAAAGGGACTGTGTCACGATCATTTAAATGTTTTATGAGTCCAAACTATTAGTTTTAAAACACCACTACATTAGAAGAAAATTCATTCTAAAACATCTCTAAAAAAAATCGCCCACTTTTCGAGTGGTAGTTTTTTAATTGGACGTTAAGCTAGATTTTGAACTAATGAATTGTTCCGCACAAGCCGAAACATCAAGAAAATAGCTATAACTGTTTAATAAATACGTCCCTTTTATTAAATCAATTTGTAAAGTTTTGGTACGTCAAAAATTGAACTTACTGTCGACTGATGTCTTTTCATAACGGCAAGACAAGGGTTTTCGGATTAAAGCGAAATTTTGTGTGCAAAAATACTCCAGAACGACCTTCCCTTTGCTAAGATAGAACGTTATCTTTTAAGAGGTGTTTAACAGCGAGATTTTAACATTTGTAATGCAAGTTCGTGCGAGTTTAACAAAACCTGTCAAAATTCAATTAAATTAAATTTGACAAAGCCGGGGAAGCAAGACAAGCAAGACAAAGAGAAGTATTTGTGTTCTTGTATCTACTTGTAAAGGAGACGGACGTCGTAGGACTCGCAATCATGACGTCATCAAAATCAGGGTCTAGTTTGGTGAACGTAATTGCGGAATTTCAGTTAACTTCTTAACCATCACGCAAAAAAGAAATCGAATGCGCAAATACCATACTACTATCTGCAGCCTCTACTACTGTGTCTTCATTAAATCATTTCATATATTTTCCTATATATTTTTTAATTTTTAAAATAGCTTACTTTGTTTCAAATGCGAGGGGGGTGAAATCTCAAGTTCGTGAATTTATCCTCCGAAATTACAAAACGAAAATAAGCCGTTCAACAGAAAATACTAAAATGAGAGACCATCACTGAAGTGTCTCAAAAACAAATCAATTTTTGAAAAATCGAAGCCACAAAAATTTTCTAGTTTTATGATCTGACTCATGACTCTTTATAAACATTTTTGCTTCCTTTTTACAAGGAAATGTCCCATAATGGTCCGCGCATAAAGTGTGGAAATTTAATCAGGGTGTGTGTGTGTGTGTGTGTGTGTGTGTGTGTGTGTGTGTAATTTTAACTTTTAACGTAGCTTTATAAACATTCAGCCAAATGGCAACGATGTTTGCATTGTGGCAGTTTATAGTGATGTCTAGCTCAAAGGCATTATGCTGCAGAAATGTAGCATCTTGTCCCATCCAGTTTCATTATCCTGATACAAGTTTTACCAGTTGTAACAGTTACATTATCCTGACACAAGGCTTACCAGTCGTAACAGTTACATTATCTTGATACAAGGCTTACCAGTTGTAACAGTTACATTATCCTGATACAAGGCTTACCAGTTGTAACAGTTACATTATCCTGATACAAGTTTTACCAGTCGTAACAGTTACATTATCCTGACACAAGGCTTACCAGTTGTAATAGTTACATTATCCTGATACAAGGCTTACCAGTCGTAACAGTTACATTATCTTGATATAAGGTTTACCAGTCGTAACAGTTACATTATCCTGACACAAGGTTTACCAGTCGTAACAGTTACATTATCTTGATACAAGGCTTACCAGTCGTAACAGTTACATTATCTTGATACAAGGCTTACCAGTTGTAACAGTTACATTATCCTGATACAAGGCTTACCAGTTGTAACAGTTACATTATCCTGATACAAGTTTTACCAGTCGTAACAGTTACATTATCCTGACACAAGGCTTACCAGTCGTAACAGTTACATTATCCTGATACAAGTCTTACCAGTCGTAACAGTTACATTATCCTGATACAAGGCTTACCAGTCGTAACAGTAATGTATTAATACTTGACCGCCACGCGAAGCAGCTGCTAGTATCATTTTTATAAGTCTTTGGTATGACTCGGCTGGAATTCGAACCCGAGACCTCTACATCTGAAGCGGACTCTAACCACTTAGGCCACTAGTGCGATCCAGAAATGTAATATGGTCGATTGCATCCGAAGTAACATTTCCCATAATGCTCTGCTCATGATGTGTAGGAATTTAATCAAGTCAATTACATATAAAGGAACAATGCACTTAATGCTCTCTGCTCATCAAGTGTAGAAATCTAATCGTCAATTACATATAAAGTAACATTTCCCATAATGCTCTGCTCAACATGTGTTGGAATTTAATCAGGTCAATCACGTATAAAGGTACATTTCCCATAATGCCCTGCTCATCAAGTGTAGAAATATAATCAGGTTAATTACATATAAAGGAACATCTGCGTACCAAACTTTTAGAGGTCTGTCAATCATCTTTTGTTTCATTTTGACAAGTGATCTGCCAAGTAAACAACCTATTCTCTTCTGCAGAAAAAAAATATATAAAAGGAAATTAAACTGAACTTTAACGAAGGTATTACTTTTACAAACATAATCGCATTAGTTCATGAAGAGATTTAATTATTATGTTGATAATTAAGTATGGACGGATAGGTTAAAGGACAGAAGAATCGAACCGTAATGTTCCATGTATATTCTCACAAACGTGATGTCATACAAAGCAAGTTTTCACCATGTCTTCTTAGTGTAAAGGGAGAAATTGTATGAAGTGTGAATTAATTGACATTATCTTTCCAAACAACCGTAGAGTCAAGTGGACAGGACACAAGACGCCAAACATCACTTAGCATTCATGAAGTGGAAAAGGAAGTGAAGCGTAGTTGAAGCGGGAACGTGCTAACCAACAAGACAAGTACCACTAATTCAACCTCCACATTACTACCTTGTTTCCGGTAGGTGACAACATCCAATTTACTTGGACTTAATCCACTGTTTTGTACTAGTTATAGTAATTTTCAGTAAGGACAAGGCACACTTCCATGAGAATGTTCTCCATCAACCTCTTCCTGAATGCTCGCATAAGCTGACATGCGTAGACTATTTATAGCAATGCTACATGAGCACGTGCTCACCTACTGATCTGTTACAAGGCAATACAATTCGTTACTGCATTGATTTCCGAAAAGAAAAAAAAGCATTGCTGTATCTAAACAATTTTCACCCCATCCCCCAAATAAACGTTTTCACCCCATCCCCCAAATAAAAGTTTTCACCCCATCCCCCAAATAAAACAATTTTCACCCCATCCCCCAAATAAAAGTTTTCACCCCATTCCCCAAATAAAATAGTTCTCACCCCATCCTCCAAATAAAAGTTTTCACCCCAACCCCAAAATAAAACAGTTTTCACCCCATCCCCCAAATAAAACAGTTTCATTAATACATACGGAATAATTCACCCTTTCAAGAAATGCATATAGACTTTTGCCTCGTTAGGACTTGGAAGGCGTCACTTACGGAGTTATGAATGAAAGACTCCCTTGTAAGGTCCTATCTGGTCCAACTTTCCTCTAACCATGTTTTAGATCTTTGGACAATTATACAATAGTCTGTTTGGACAGTTATACAAGAGCCTGTTTACAAGAGTCTGTTTAGAAGAGTCTGTTTAGACGATTATACAAGAGTATGTTTGGACAGTTACACTAGAGTCTGTTTAGACAGTTACACAAGAGTCTGTTTAGACAGTTGAACACAAGTCTGTTTAGACAGTTATACAAGCGTCTGTTTAGGCCGTTATACAATAGTCTGTTTGGACAGTTATACAAGAGTCTGTTTAGACAGTTATACAAGAGTCTGTTTAGACAGTTATACAATATTATGTTAAGACAGTTATACAACAGTCTGTTTAGACACTCGTACAAGATTCTGTCTGGACAGTTATACAAGAGTATGTTTGGACAATTATACTAGAGTATCTTTATACAGTTATACAAGAGTTTGTTTGAAAGGTTATACAAGAGTCGGTTTATACAGTTATACAAGAGTATGCTTGGAGAGCTATACTAGTCTGTTTGGACAGTTATACAATAGTATGTTGGGACAGTTATACAAGAGTCTGTTGGGACAGTTATACAAGAGTCTGTTGGGACAGTTATACTAGTCTGTTTGGACAGTACAAGATTCAGTTTGGACAGTTATACAAGAGTCTGTTGGGACAGTTATACTAGTCTGTTGGGACAGTTATACTAGTCTGGACAGTTATACAAGATTCTGTTTGGACAGTTATACAAGAGTATGTTGGGACAGTTATACTAGTCTATTGGGACAGTTATACTAGTCTGTTTGGACAGTTATACAATAGTCTGTTGGAACAGTTATACAAGAGTCTGTTGGGACAGTTATACTAGTCTGTTTAGACAGTTATATTAGTCTGTTTGGACAGTTATACAAGATTCTGTTTGGACAGTTACACAAGAGTCTGTTGAGACAGTTATACAAGTCTGTTTGGACAGTTATACTAGCGTCTGTTTAGACAGTTATACTTGAGTTTGTTTGAAAAGTTATACTAGAGTTTGTTTGGAAAATTATACCAGAGTTTATGTAGACAGTTATACAGGAGTCTGTTTGGACAGTTTTACTAGTCTGTTTTAAAAGTTAAGATGGGTTGTGTCCCAATATTATTATTGTCCAAATGTCTCAAAATATTGGCAAGTGTGAGAAAACTCGAACTAGGTGCTTCCAGGAGTCTTATATAAACTTCAAACTGGGTGTTTAAAGTCAACAGTTATATGCACTTCGTTTACGTTCGCATAAAACACGATTCCAACATTTTTGTGTATACATGTAGTTTATAGGAAATTATGTCGTGAACGTCCCTGATCTCCAGATTTATCTTTGTTTTTATATGTCTCATAGCATGTCATTATACAATTATAAAATCATCACTGACGCCAATTCACCAACTCAATGTTCATGCCCTAGACAAAGGCCAACCCACACTAAAAATTTGCATATCATAAACGAGAGGTATTTAATCCTATAACAACAGTGTCATTGTTAAAAGCAATGTACGATATCCATATTTAATGCCATGATAGACCTTTAGACATCCAGATAAAACAAGCCAGCGTATCCTTGCATTGACTAAAATAAACACATTTCAATGTCCCATTTTCACAAATATCTACCATATTATGTTTTCTTTCTCTCTGTTAAAAATTAGGAAATAAATCCATAATTGTTTAAAGCACACACACACACACACACACACACACACACATGACAACTTAAACAGCTGGAAACATTAGACTCTTTGTAAAATAGCAAATATTCCATATAAAGCAATTTCACAAATTTTGCAAGCCCACGTTAGTAGGAAGTGACATTTAGCGGTCACCTTTTCAGTGACGGCGAATGCGTCAAGTTTGTTAAGGTTTTAGGTAAAGCTTTTCCGTCACGATCTGCCATCTGTCGCTGCCAAGCCCAATAAGCCCCTCCAATTCTAATGTATATAGCTCAATAAGTCCTTCCAATTCTAATGTTGCATAGCTCAATGAGCCCCACCAAGGCTAATGTTGTATAGCCCAATAAGCCCTCCCAATTCTAATGTATATAGCTCAATAGGTCCTTCCAATTCTAATGTATATAGCTCAATGAGCCCTTCCAATGCTAATGTTGTATAGCCCAATAAGCCCCTGCAAGGCTACTGTTGTCTAGTTCAATGAGCCCTTCCACGTCTAATGTTGTATAGCTAATAAGTCGTACCACGTCAAATGATGAATAGCTCAATGAGCCCTTCCATGGCTAATGTTGCATAACTAAATTAACCCTTCCAATGCTAATGTTGCATAGCTCAATGAGCCCTTCCAAGGCTAATGTTGCATAGCTCAATGAGCCCTTCCAAGGCTAATGTTGCCTTCCAATGCTAATGTTGTACAGCTCAATACACCTTTCCAACGTTAATGTTGTATAACCTAATATGTCCTTCTAAGTCTAATGTTGCAATGCTAGCTCAATGAGGCCTTCTAAGTCTAATGTTGTATAGCTAATAAGTCCTTACAATGCAAAGTTTGCATAGCTCCATGATCCCTTCTAATGCTAATGTTGCATAAATCAGCAAGTCCTTCCAAGATTAATGCTGAATAGCTCAATAAGACCTTCCAATGCCATTGTTGCCTTCCAATGCTAATGTTGCATAGCTCAATGAGCCCATTCAAGGCTAATGTTGCATAGCTCAATGAGCCCATTCAAGGCTAATGTTGCATAGCTCAATGAGTCCATTCAAGGCTAATGTTGCATAGCTCAATGAGTCCATTCAAGGCTAATGTTGCATAGCTCAATGAGCCCATTCAAGGCTAATGTTGCATAGCTCAATGAGCCCATTCAAGGCTAATGTTGGATAGCTCAATGAGCCCATTCAATGCTAATGTTGCATAGCTCAATAAGCCCATTCAGAGCCCATTCAAGGCTAATGTTGCATAGCTCAATAAGCCAATTCAATGCTAATGTTGCATAGCTCAATGAGCCCATTCAATGCTAATGTTGCATAGCTCAATGAGCCCATTCAAGGCTAATGTTGCATAGCTCAATGAGTCCATTCAAGGCTAATGTTGCATAGCTCAATAAGCCCATTCAAGGCTAATGTTGCATAGCTCAATGAGCCCATTCAAGGCTAATGTTGCATAGCTCAATGAGCCCATTCAGAGCCCATTCAAGGCTAATGTTGCATAGCTCAATAAGCCAATTCAATGCTAATGTTGCATAGCTCAATAAGCCCATTCAAGGCTAATGTTGCATAGCTCAATGAGCCCATTCAAGGCTAATGTTGCATAGCTCAATGAGCCCATTCAGAGCCCATTCAAGGCTAATGTTGCATAGCTCAATGAGAATGAGCCCATTCAAGGCTAATGTTGCATAGCTCAATGAGCCCATTCAAGTCTAATGTTGCATAGCTCAATGAGCCCATTCAAGGCTAATGTTGCATAGCTCAATGAGCCCATTCAAGGCTAATGTTGTATTGATCAATATACCATTCCAAAGCTAATGTTGCATAAATCAATAACCTTTCCAAAGCTAATCTTACATAGATCAACATAACTTTCCAAAGCTAATGTTGCATAAATCAATACACCTTTCCAAGGCTAATATTGCATAAATAAATACACCTTTCCAAGGCTAATATTGCTTTCCAATGATAAAACAACATAGTGCAACCAGCCAATGAAAGACGACTAACTGATGCAACTTGTGAGCTTTGTAATGCATTTCTTGATACACATTGCAAAAGGTTAAGACGTTGTTAAAGAGTGCGGTTAATACAGAACGTGTCTGTATTTCAAATGACTTAAGATTTTTTTCCTTCTGTCATGGAAGAAGTTTTGGACATCCTTATTAACTTGTTTCTCAATGCCAACGGTTACTTTCCATCTGGTTTGACATGGCGTTTGCCAGAACTTGTCTTGCTTTCAAGCTTTTGCTTGGCATCACATTACCAGGAACATCCATCGATCCTTCCATCCATCCATCCATCGTGGGCTCGACAAAGTCTGTCGCCCTTGTACGCATTATTTCTGTCTGGCGATGAATGCCCTCTAGATCCAAGAGCTAAATATTCAAAACTACTAGCATTATTGCACAAAGCGTACACTGACAATTTTGGGGTCATCCTACTTTACGGCCAAGGGTTCAAAGTCAATCACATGTCCACCCATCCTTTTTCTCGCATCTATTGTTGTTACTCTTATTTTGTTTTGTTTTTTTGTTATTGCCATTCGTCTGCTTTCATTTTTGGGCTTATCTCGTCTTCGTCTAGGGTTGTGGGTTCTTTTCCAGGGGAGGGAGGATCTGGCCGGTCTAGGGTTGTGGGTTCTTTTCCAGGGGAGGGAGGATCTGGCCGGTCTAGGGTTGTGGGTTCTTTTCCAGGGGAGGGAGGATCCGGCCGGTCTAGGGTTGTGGGTTCTTTTCCAGGGGAGGGAGGATCTGGCCGGTCTAGGGTTGTGGGTTCTTTTCCAGGGGAGGGAGGATCTGGCCGGTCTAGGGTTGTGGGTTCTTTTCCAGGGGAGGGAGGATCTGGCCGGTCTAGGGTTGTGGGTTCTTTTCCAGGGGAGGGAGGATCTGGCCGGTCTAGGGTTGTGGGTTCTTTTCCAGGGGAGGGAGGATCTGGCCGGTCTAGGGTTATGGGTTCTTTTCCAGGGGAGGGAGGATCTGGCCGGTCTAGGGTTGTGGGTTCTTCTCCAGGGGAGGGAGGATCTGGCCGATCATGGTATCTAATAAATATAACGCGTCAATAACTTGCGCTGATTCTCTGTCAATTTTCGGGGGAGAGAGGTGGGATGAACAAGACAATCTTTACTTTGATTTTTGCTTTTCAGATAGTACCCATCCACAACCGATGATTAAGTTTCAATATGCGACAGTGAGTTCTTGAACATTGTAAGGTACATCTTGTCCACATCACGACTTATGGACTTAAGCAAACCGATTTTTTTAAATAAAAAAAAAAACTCCTGCTTTAGTACATGATAGTTGTATCCTATTTTTGACAAAACTAAGCTTTTTCTATTATGTATATTTAATTTGCATCTTTTTAGTTATATTTAATTCATTATATGATGTTTGTTATGTAAAATTGTACATCTGTATTTAAACATGTCTAATACAATGTTCATTGTCTAAACAATATTGTTTATATTTCTAGAGTAAAGGATAAATAAATATTAGGATAATTATCTGAAGATGAATTAAGGACGTTGGTATTTTCACACGTTTGCTGTACGTGTGCTTGTCACGTACTTTGTTGATATTTGGCACAATTACATTTGACCCTCATCAGGGTTTTATATATATTATTTACGTGAAAATTAGTCATTCGTGGGATTATTGTTGTGCGATATTTTGATTTGGGTGAAATGATTTAATTCCAATTATTCTTCGCTGGAAATACGAGGCTAATAATATTCTTGGACCGGGAAACTTGGAATTATTATGAAGCTGGTTCAGCAAACGACTGTTGGCTCATCACTGCCATACAGGATATTGGTACATTAGTACAATGAAGACTACACGGCACTAAAGACACATCAACACCTTTACCGTTTGGGAATTGTGTTGAATACCGTTACAGTTTATTCAGAACATATACGATTATTTGAGATTTTACGCAAGTTATATTTTTTACATTTTCATTTTGTGTTTTTAGGAAATACGTTATTTTTTTTAATGTAAAAATTACGGTGTACACTCTATTCCATTACTTATTTTAGATCATATTGTCGCGATACTACAATAATTATGCAAACATTCAAGTCAGCACATAGCTATTCCGCACTAACTTTTAACAAGAACGGATATTTTAAATCCACTATTATCAATTCGAAGAAGAATACATATTTGTTTGGGAAGTGTTTGTTTTAGTTTTGTTGGCATGCGCACCATGCTGACTATATAATATGCAGAGTCAGTGAAATTTTTAAGTACCAAGTTCGCATCGAGTCTGCCGAAAAGGGCTGCCATGAAGAGTATCGAACCAGCGATCCTTACAAGTCGGACGCTCTACGAACTGCGCTAACCATTAGGATTTGAAAAATCTGCAAGTACCTCCGAAATGAGACCTATCATGCAGAGTGAGTGAAATTTAAGTACCAAGTTCGCATCGAATCTGCCGAAATGAGCTGGCATGAGGAGTATCGAACCAGCGAGCCTTATATTATAGATCGGACGCTCTACGAACTGCGCTAACCATTAGGATTATAAAAATCTGCCTGTACCTCTGAAATGACACCTATCAAGATCTAAACAGTAAATTATGCACTAAATTGGCTTTCTTTTATTCCTTTCAAAACAAGCCAATTATTAGGTTCTGAAAGCCGAGAAACTATCACTGTTCCTCTGAAGTCATGTAATATATTGAGCAATTTTTCCCACACAATGAGAAAACTAGGCCCAATATAACCATAATCAAATCAATAGACAAATATTAATTTTAGCTGGTTTGGGGCTTATTCATTTTAGTTGCCCTGCCGGTTCTGGCCATGTAGAATACGCCAGATACGCCTTTCCGTATGCTGTAGTGGCAACTAATGGAAACAACTTGTTTAAAGCCTTGCGTACTGTGTTGGACCTCGGTTTATACAGATCTATTCTGACTTTACATTTTAAGGAGATTACCCTTTTTTCACTTTTTAGCGTTTCACTGGTAGTTTTTGCCTCCTCTGCATTTAGCAAGGTGTCTGACTTTTCCATTTTCAACAACTAGCTTTTACTCGGCACTAAAATATCCCAACTGTGCTGATGTGCAGTTAAACCCTACATATACATGCCCATAGTATCCACTCGATAATTTGGAGCATCAAATATTTCACAAGAAGGTCACTGTTACCTGATTTCCATTTCAAAGTAATTTCTATTGAAACAATCATGGGTTTTAAAACAATTTCTTAAATGAAACATATTGTGTTTAGTTTTGCTGTTGACATTTTTGTGCTCATATTTGAATCCATGGAAATAAAATCCAATGAGCACCATACAGTTTTCATTTGATTGTTTCAAAAAGTAATTAATTTTCGAAAAGATAATTTAGTTGCGAATTTTCTTTTTAAAAACACTTTTTCTGTCAATCATAAGCTTTAAATAAACGTCGAAGATTTTACGGTCATATATTTGTTCTGCAATTTTATTTGTCATATTAACATCTTAATAAACAAGTTGCAATTAATTGTCAAAACACAACCAGCAACATTATAAAATTAAAAATATGCTTTACGTCATGTGCATTTTTGTCTTTTAAGTCTCTCATAGTAATGAATTAACATTATGGCTGTCTGTTAAATTTTGTCCTACACTTGACATATTTGTCCTGAATAAAAATATAAATGCTGCTGCTAATTATTTAACTATATTACAAAAATGCTGTATTACTTAATTTATTTGCATTTTTATTTGTATATAACGCGATTTACCCTAGTACAGCATTTCTTGTACATACGCGCTTTATTTACCTAACCCTATTACATCTTTATTTGTACATAACGCGCATTGTTTACTTAACCCTCTTTTCGTGTATATAACGCGCTTTATATACTTTAGCCTATTGCAGTATTTTGTGTGCTTCACGTGCTTTATTTACTTAACCTTATTACAGCATCTTTACTTGTACATAACGCGCTTTCAATTGCTAACAGCGATATTCAGATCTGCAGTTTAATTATAATCTTCAAAATCAACCTCTACACTATGATCTTGAGCAAAATAAGGATGGATCCAGATATGCTAGTGCATTACGTGCCGGAAAATATCGGTCAATACTTCTGGCAGTTATGTATGCATTTTATACGGATACGGACGGTACTGTTATTGTCATTCCTATCAAGAGTATTTTACAAGGATGCCGACAGTACTCACATTGCCAAGTCCTAACACGCGCAGTTTCACTTTGTATTGTAATATCGCAAATATTTATAGTGACTCAGTAAATTAGTTTAGGGAGGAATTCAAAATAAAAACAACAACACAACAAATGATATCACCATTTAAATAAATTACTAACGTACCAATCGATGAAAACTTGCCATGGAATGTCCTCTTATCTTGACGCAACCCGTAACACGTCATAAAAGACTGATTCATCTTCTAGGTTTTTTTCTTCACATACTGATGTACAGACGAAATAACGCACACATGGGACCATATGAAACCTCTGCTATGATCATTTGTCTTTTTAAAAATCTGTTAAATATCTGAACTATTATAATGTTCACGAATGTGTTTATGACAAACTCAAAATCCAAAAGCGTTCGGTACTAACCATAACGGGAATATAAACCTCAAACTTCAAGTTGAACAACTTTTGATACATCGTCTTCATGTACATGTACAGCCTACAAAATGTATGTGGATTCACCCGATGACGTTTTGCTTGAGAACAAAAATTATACGGAAAAAAAGCAGACATACAATAACTACAAGCAATACATATCCAGGAAAACCAGTCCAGTTAAACCAGCTTATGGAATCCCCTCTAAACAGTTAAACCAGCTTATGGAATCCCCTCTAAACAGGTAAATCTGCTTATGGAATCCCCTCTAAACAGTTAAACCAGCTTATGGAATCCCTTCTAAACAGTTAAACCAGCTTGTGGAATCCCCTATGAACAATTAAATCTGCTTGTGGAATCCCCTATGAACAGTTAAATCTGCTTATGGAATCCCCTCTAAACAGTTAAATCAGCTTGTGGAATCCCCTATGAACAATTAAATCTGCTTATGGAATTCACTTTAAACAATTAAATCTGCTGATGGAATCCCCTTTAAACAATTAAATCTGCTTATGGAATTCCCTCTAAACAGTTAAATCAGCTTGTGGAATCCCTTATGAACAGTTAAATCTGCTTATGGAATTCCCTCTATACAGTTAAATCTGCTTATGGAATTCCCTCTAAACAGTTAAATCTGCTTGTGGAATCCCTTATGAACAGTTAAATCTGCTTATGGAATTCCCTCTAAACAGTTAAATCTGCTTATGGAATTCCCTCTAAACAGTTAAATCTGCTTGTAGAATTCCCTCTATACAGTTAAATCAGCTTGTGGAATCCCTTATGAACAGTTAAATCTGCTTATGGAATTCCCTCTATACAATTAAATCTGCTTATGGAATTCCCTCTAAACAGTTAAATCTGCTTATGGAATTCCCTCTATACAGTTAAATCAGCTTGTGGAATCCCTTATGAACAGTTAAATCTGCTTATGGAATTCCCTCTATACAGTTAAATCTGCTTATGGAATTCCCTCTAAACAGTTAAATCTGCTTATGGAATTCCCTCTATACAGTTAAATCAGCTTGTAGAATTCCCTCTATACAGTTAAATCAGCTTGTGGAATCCCTTATGAACAGTTAAATCTGCTTATGGAATTCCCTCTATACAGTTAAATCAGCTTGTGGAATCCCTTATGAACAGTTAAATCTGCTTATGGAATTCCCTCTATACAGTTAAATCTGCTTATGGAATTCCCTCTAAACAGTTAAATCTGCTTATGGAATTCCCTCTAAACAGTTAAATCTGCTTATGGAATTCATTCTAAACAGTTAAATCTGCTTATGGAATTCCCTCTAAACAGTTAAATCTGCTTATGGAATTCCCTCTAAACAGTTAAATCTGCTTATGGAATTCCCTCTAAACAATTAAATCTGCTTGTAGAATTCCCTCTATACAGTTAAATCAGCTTATGGAATTCCCTCTAAACAGTTAAATCTGCTTATGGAATTCCCTCTAAACAATTAAATCTGCTTGTAGAATTCCCTCTATACAGTTAAATCAGCTTATGGAATTCCCTCTAAACAGTTAAATCTGCTTGTAGAATTCCCTCTATACAGTTAAATCAGCTTATGGAATTCCCTCTAAACAGTTAAATCTGCTTGTAGAATTCCCTCTATACAGATAAACCAGCTTATGGAATTCATTTTAAACAGTTAAATCTGCTTATGGAATTCCCTCTATACAGTTAAATCTGCTTATGGAATTCCCTCTATACAGTTAAATCTGCTTGTAGAATTCCCTCTAAACAGTTAAATCTGCTTGTAGAATTCCCTCTATACAGATAAACCAGCTTATGGCATTCATTTTAAACAGTTAAATCTGCTTATGGAATTCCCTCTAGTCAGTTAAATCTGTGTTCTTTTCTTCTACCTCAAGCTATATTTTCCCACTAAAATAGTGGATGCAATTAATTGGGTTTTTTCTTCACAAATTAATGCAGGGATATTTGTTTGTATTATTTGGGGATTAGAAATCCCACAAACTCCAATTCACAAATGAAGTACATGTAGTCGGTCCCTTAATTTAAATACTCGGAAGTGTCTGTTCCAGTTAGAAGTATGTGAAGAAAAATCTGTTTTTATCTTGGGAACGTGACTTGACGATATTAAATAAGTAGACAGTTTATATCCAGCTTCAATTAGCATTCAAGTGAGATGGAAAATTATTAGATTGGTCGGCAAAACTTGCCCATTAACATTTCGAAAACTGGACCATCGGGCTGATTAATCTCTCTACTGTTTCTATTTACTTGCATCCAAACCAATGATTACTAGATTTACTAGATTTGTCTAATTCACTGTACATCAGCATACAATTTGGTATCAGACTTCTACGACACTTAACACACACACACACACACACACACACACACACTATGTGGCGTATCGAGGTAATCAGTTTCCTTTTCGCTTTGTTTTCTTTCAAAACGCTAAGTATGAATGTCTGAAATTTTTCAAAACGTACTATCGCTTAATCTAACATGAATTTTTAATCAGAAATAGACACCAAGCAAAGTAGTTTGAAAATCTCACACCGTTTCAGATGCCATGGGGGTCCCGAGTGGCCGAGTGGTCGAAAGCGCTCACCGTTACGGTTCATTGCCATCTCATCTATCTGCGTGGGTTCGAGTCTTGGGTTCGGCCAATGCGGGTATGTGCGAAAGCTTGCCAGTAGCTTATCGTGGATTGGTGGTTCTTTTGGGGGTTTCCCGGATTCTTCTTCCACCAATAATACTCTCCGCCATGAAAAGCCTATATTGTGCTGAAAAATGGCGTTAAACACAACTACAAGAACATCAGACATCTTAAAACATAATAGTTTTGGGTGTGTTTAGCGTATTTACTATTGAAAACATGAAACTGCAGAAACCACGCTCTAGCGGCTTTGGTAGTCGTATAAACAGGATTCAAGCAAACTTTCGCAACATTGTATCAAAACCTTAATGTCTTACACCGATAGGCAGACAATTTGTTTTCTCGCTCATTATAACTGAAACATAATTTGTCTCTTTACTAAGCCCTTATACAAACTCGCAATATACTTACCATCTCTTACGCTGCATCGTTACGTGCTCAAAATATCACGGCCTTTATATTTCTTGACGCTAGAGGTCAAAGGATGACGTAATAAAGACAACCCATGTAGGAACATCACCGATATCAATCGAATATTGATGCCGCGAGATTCGATGATCGTATTACTAATACTGTCTGGACAAACTGTTTCAAAATAATGCTAATATATCGGCTTATTACAAGTTATAAATTACATATTAATTACTGTGTCTGAGAAGATGAAAAATTTACTTGTCGATATCAGGCAGGTAGCGTTCGATGCAATGTTGTTTAATGTTGCTAGTCCTCTTCAAGCTAATACCCCTTGCCGCTGGCGGTTTGTTTCGGCGAATTCCATGCTTTTCATACGGAATACGCTCTCCTACTACAAATTAAGGTGTTTTACTGCATATGTTTTGGTTTCCTAGTGAGTAACCCGCGGAAAATGTCTTTAGGTACACGAGTGTGATGAATATCCAATAATAATAATAACAATATTGATAACAACAACAACAGATGGTTATCCAGTCAGTTCAAGAATATTCCCACTTGAACATCTAGCTATGTGTAACGATCTTAAGAGCAAACATATTCAAAGGACTTTAAAATCAATTAGTAGCGATATCATGTCCCGTTCTGTGACGTTAACGTGCTGTTTACCAGTATTTGTTTTCAAACTGTGTTGTTTCTAAAGCTGATGTACTATTACATCTTTCCCTTGTCTGTGCAGCATGCGTTATAACAGTGATAGTCTGCATCCCTTCTGGATACACGGTACTAATTGTATGGAAAAATGGGAATTAGTCTGGAATCAACATGAAACAGAGTATTTATGGGTTTAGCTGGTCAAGATTGGTTAATAATGTAAGGTATGTTTTTTTTTTTTTTTTTAATAATCTTTTGAGGGCTTATCCTTGTTGTAACTGAAAAATAGAGACATTGTTTTACTGATGGAATTTCAGTTCTTCAACAATCTCGAGTTTGAAACGCTCCTTATTGAAATTAGCACCTGACTCTTTGGTGCGGAATTGAAACACGTTTCAAACACATGTATGTCCTTAAAATGCCATGGCTCGTATATTCTTCTCTACACATGAGCCGACATCCAAGTTTCATCTGTACTGATAAATATAGGTTCGATCACGAGCACTCAGAAATTTAAAGTTATTGAATTTTTAATATCATAGTGTTTGTTATGGAAAGTGAATTAGTACCGTGAGTCCTTTCTTGTCCGGATTTATACTGCATTCATTGACAGACGCATTAAGTTATTTGTATCCAATTTGAATTCAACTGTAGAAATGTACCCCGTCCCTCAATCACGGGCTCATCTGTGCACAATAGGCATCGTGTATGTTATAAAACGTGACTATGAGACATTTGCCGATGTGGTTCAGTAGTTAGCATGCAAAACTCGCATTGAAAAGATGCGGGTTCGAATCTTACAACCAAATCAGCCCAAAGCCACGTTCTATTCTAAAAGTGAGAATTACCTGATTACAAAATGGGTTTCAGGAAGAAGCATGGCTCAAATTCATGCGATTTTCATGTACTCGCTAATTTTTTCCCCCTGCGAAAAGTACCCGCGTCTTACAATCCAAGGTGTCCCGTCCAATGCACTTTACCCAAGCTGTTTCGGCACCAAATAAGTGGCTTGTTTGCTGTGCCGTAAAACGACAACCAAACAAACGGCACATCACGTCAACTATTCTGACCTGCTTACCAATTCACGTGTACTCCTTTTACGTGAATCCACTGCTTGTACGTAATTGAAATACCTACTATGATCTTCTCTTTGGTGAAAAATGGAACGTAGCATGTCTAGAATCAGGTATAATCTTTCCAGTGTATCCCTAGGGGTAGAAGACGGAGAGTAAAAAAATCTCCTTGATGTCAAAACGGGGGTTTCTCGACTTGACTGAAAATGTCGCGGAAGTTCCGATTGGTTGCACTCTGTATCAATATTATAGCTACAGACTGAGGCAATCGGAATATTCTCGATCTTTTCTGTCATAACGTGGTGTACTCCGAGAGAGAAGCGATTTACCAAATATGTCATGTATATTTATCTTGCATTTTTGTCTTAGTTTGTTGGAGTTTTATAATTCATTAAATGCTGTGGTTAATTGTATTTTGGACCTGAAAATTTCCAAATTCAAGTTAATTTCTACCTGACCGGAATCATTAATTTTGATTTTATAAAAAAGTACATGTTTATCTCATGTCGAGTCTAGAACAATGGAAATTCTCCCATTAAATACTGGGTCTGCCTGTTGTTTACCACATATTTTATTATAATTCTATTAACATACCTTCTAATGTAACTAAGATTTATTTATATTGCAAACATTTGAAATGTTCCAGAATGAAATTTGCATCAGGTAGAAAGGGGGGGGGGGATTGAGGGGGTAGAAAGGATAATTGTGACCTGAGGTCAAATAGAGGACTAAATAATCTTGTTTACCTGTAAATTATGTATTTGTATCATGTATGATCTGAGCAGAATAACTTGTATTATTGTCGTATCCAGCATTTAATATGAACTGGAATTTATTTATTCAAATTATTTCATTCAAGTTTTTCTTCTCTGGAAATACTATGTGCTCCAAATTAGCATTCTTGGAAACAGACGTACAAATAAGGATATATTCTTGGAAACAGACGTACAAATAGGGATATATTCTTGGAAACGGACGTACAAATAGGGATATATTCTTGGAAACAGACGTACAAATAGGGATATATTCTTGGAAACAGACGTACAAATAGGGATATATTCTTGGAAATAACGTACAAATAAGAATATATTCTTGGAAACAAATGTACAAATAAGAATATCTTCTTGGATTGTAATACTGTGATTCAGCAAAAGACTTTAAGAACATCACTACGACACAGTCCACCACAGGCATATCAATACTTTCACTGTTGGATTTATTTCGGAATTCAACGAAAGTACATTCAGAACTTTAAATCTTTAAGGCGTGTGTATGAATTCCAGGAGTTTTGGAATTCACAATACCGTATTTAATCTTTAAGGCGTGATTATGAATTCCAGGAGTTTGGAATTCACAATACCGTAGGTTCTTTTTATATTTTCTATTTTGTATTCAAGGGAAAGAAATTATTTTGTAGACTTTACCACAACGTTTTGGTTTTCGCTGTTTTATTGTACTTAATTTAAGACAATAGAGTCGTATTAAGCCACCAAATACATCCAGTTGCACGAACTGACGGATACAGCCAAACGATGTTCTGATCAGAAGAAAAAAAAAAAGAAACAAAAACGCTTACCAAATACCTCGAGCTGAAGTAGAAACAACCTTGTAAATTTCACAAGGTGACAAAAATATTAGGATTTTTAGCCAAGGACAAATGTTGTGCGGAAATCGGTTGTGCATGTAGGAAATTCAATAACTTGTCAACTTTAATAAATTATTGGAGTGGATGATGGAATTTTATTTCGAACCAGGACGTTTCTTACCTCATGATATTCGTTTTTAGAAGCAGTTTGATGTAGTTTATTCTTTGTGACAAATAAGAATAAGAATATTTTTCAAACTATCTGCGGAGAATAATTTTGTTTCTAATTACCCTCAGGGACTCCACCTCCCAAATAAGACCAATTAAATGGTCGACAAAAAAAAGCACATGCTAAGTGAAAAGATTACGATAAAAAATTAATGAAAATGAAATAAATAAAACCACAGAAAACTGCATCAAAAAACTAAATCTGTAACTTACTGCTGTCATATATATATATATATATATATATATATGTGTGTGTGTGTGTGTGTGTGTGTGTGTGTGTGTGTGTGTGTGTGTGTTTTAGCAAATTAGTTATTGCAAGGAGGTTACCTTTGTTCCTTGGGATAAATACATTTTAAAAAAATATACATAGATACATTGATAAATATGATGAACGGCATTTTTATTTTTTATTTTAAGCAGTACACGAGGTTCAGAGTTCATAACTGTTGACAGGAGATTTAAGGAAATAATGTTGCCGGTAGCGACCAGGTAAAGCTTGTTAGGACTAAAATTCGTAGTTTTTACAAATTCGGTTACGTTGGTTAATGTTATGAGGAAGATTAATTAAGATGTACAGATTTTATCTGAGCACTTTTGGTATAATCTATAAACCTTCGTTTGTCACTGACAAATTCTAGCATTGCCAAATCATTGTTGCTATTTTATATAATGTTGCCAATATTTATTTAATTATATGTATTTAATCACATATTGCCAAGACGTTAATTTTTAATTCTATATACATCCCGACCATGGCGGGTAAAACTATGTATCGTGTCGACAATACTCTAGGAGGGGGGGATCAAAACTCAAGCACAAATCAATGTTTGACTTAAGTGCAGACATGAACAATTTGCAGGAATTCTTAACAAAGGAAGAAGGTCTGACCCTAATGCTTTTGTAAATATTTTATCTGCGCCTTTTGTGTACCTTTTCGTCTTCGTCCTAAATTCCAGAAGATATACCCCAAAAAATAAAAAAAACATTTTCGCCCCATTTTGATTTTCTTTTCGTATTTGTTTAAAAAAAAAGAGGTATATCGACTCCGTAAATATATAAGAATAACAGAAGAACTATAAACGTCATTCCTGAACATTACATGTTACACAACGGGATATTTATATCAAATGTTATTTTAAGCACAGGTAATTCTTCACGAGTTCAATTTGCATACAACTTTGTCAGATATAAGAACAGAAGAAAACCTATTAAGTCTAGAAAATTCAATTAATCTTACCTTTTTTATCCAAAAAGTATATCATGTCGTAGTTACTTAGAGAATACTATTAGCTTTCTTTAAACATGTCAAGCAGCGAATGAATTCCCTTTAAATATTATTTCCACGCCACCATTCGCCCGGATTTCACACAAGTTACGATAATAGCGGTATTCTTAGATGGATATCTGTCAGCATTCGCCTTGTCTCATAGATTCACATTCAAGCATTTTAAGTGAGTCCGTATGTAGCGAAACAGTCGACAGTTTACGTTAATCCATCTTCAAACTAGATTTCCACTTAACTCGTACTACACCACACGCTGGCTGCGACTAAACTAACGAACGCTTTAAGAACCTTCCGGTAAGATTTCGTCCACCAGGGAGGGAAAAACCAAACAACATCCCAGGGTAACCAAGTCTCAGCATACCTTGTCTGTTTGGGAGCGAGGATATTTCCCTAACGCAGGGATTACACTGTTTGGAGAGATAACGATTGAAAATGGACCTCGACCCTAAATCTATTTCTAGTCGATACAATCTCAACCATGCCTATGATAACACCTCTCTGCTTCCCCCTCGATTGTGATGGGATATTCCATGTCCACCGTACATAACATCGTTGTCAAAAGTCTCTTTATGAAATAATAAATTGCCTAAGAGATAAAAGTATATCTTAATTTTGCCCCAGGTCAATCATCGCTTAGGTATAAGTCTACGTCGATCCATTATAATTGACAATATGTAAACGACATTCTTACTGGATTAATCTGACTGTAAAGCAGATGCTGACAGTAGATTTTTTACGCCAAGAAATATGTTAACTGTATAAATCACGTGTTGAATGAAGAACAGTAAATTATCCAAGATACGTATTATTTTAAATTTAAACACGGGCTCAACAACAAAAAGCAAACAAAAAGAACACAGAGCCGAAACACAGCTGATGAAACTTTCCTTCCAACATAGTACATTTCAAAATCACGTTTAATGTGTGAACAGACGAGTTTTAAAAAAAAATTATAATGCAGGTGTGATAAATAAGGCAAGATTTCTAGGTAGCGATGTAATATTTATTTTCCTTTCATTAGATAAACTCGGCGCAGTAATAACTTTCATGAAAATACGCGTCATTTAATAAACGCAATACTTTGTACCTGATTTGTGTTCGTTTAGTGTGACAACAAATAATATAAAAAAATAAAACGAAAAAAATTAATTACAGAAAATTATGCTGCATCTTGCAATATAACGTGTTCGTTTTACCTCTTTTTGTGTCAAAATTTCAATTAAATTCAACGCATTCCGGATCAGATACTTGTTTCCCATGAGTATAAAAATCCAATACCAAATTTATATCATGAAGATAATCAGACAATAAATAGTTTTCCCAACGGAATATTTTATTAAAAAGTAAAATCAATCTCATACAAATTATTCACACGCTTATTGTAAACAAAAAAGCCTTTAAAGGCTTTATGGGAATTTGTGGTAATTCTCTTGCTAGGGTAAAAATTCACTGAGTATAGCCTTTTTTCTTCTTACCCCACCCCATCACACCAGTGTATAGGCACGACATACCTAGCTACATCGAAATCGAAATGTATCGGCAGTACGTTCTTGATTCTAAAGGGTCACGACTCTAACAATATTTGTATATAATAAAATATACGTAATCTAAAAAATATTTTAAAATAATCAATACTAGTTATACGACATCATTTGAAATAAAAATAATTAATGTTGCAGTCTCATTAGAAGATCTAATTAGTTGGGATCTACCTGACGCGATATTCATACCTGTAATACACTTTATACACCTGACACGATATTCATGCCTGTAATACACTTCAAACACCTGACACGATATCCATACCCGTAATACAGTTCATACGCCTGAGACGATATTCATACCTGTACAACACATCATACACCTGACATGCTATTCATACCTGCAGTACATTTCATACACCTGACACGATATTCATACCTATTATACATTACATACACCTGACACGATATTCATAAATAATACATATTCAGTGTAGTTAAAAGAAGTTGAATCATTAATGTTCACATTTTATGTACTCACGTTTGTTTTTAGAAACACCATATGTTGCTGTTGTTACTGTTGTCGCTGACTGTGGTTTTTTCATTTTGAAAAATGGTCTTAAAACTACATTTAAAAAAAAAACGTTGTGAAACATTTGTGTACCCGATCTTCCTAATGAATAGGTCTTTATTCCCGAGTACTAATTAAAAGTTGGGATTTAGCTACATTTAATAAGTGCCAGTAATGTTCTACTGTTATTTTCGAGACCTCGAGTGGCCAAGTTGTATAAAGCGCCCACAGTTACGGATCGCTGCCATCTCACCTCTGTATGCGTGAGTTCGAGTTTCGGATTGGGCCACTCTCTCTCTCTCTCTCTCTCTCTCTCTCTCTCTCTCTCTCTCTCTCTCTCTCTCTCTCTCTCTCTCTCTCTCTCACACACACACACACACATATATACACTTTATTTTAGGTGGTCTTACACATGATTATGTCTGCCAACAATGCAGTTTTGAAACCATTGCGTGGTCCAATTGCATAATGCGTTGGCAGATCAAGGTCTGTATTCTTTGATGGATTTTCTTTTTTTACTGATTACTCCGATAAAAAAAATAATTAAAAAGATTGCACGTTCCAGTTCTCTGGGCCCCGTAGGTGGCGGCAGAGTTGAATTCTATGCAGTTAGTAGCTGCACGCAACTGATAAAAAAAGTTCGGACGGTAAAAACAAGTATCCATAAGATCAAAGGTATGGCAACGTAAGTCACATTTTGCGAATTTTGCGAATTTCTAATTACCCTTCAAGAGTTCATGCGAGCTGCTCTCGTTTAAAGCAGTTTTAAATTTCTCTTTTTAACAAAAATATCTTTCAGACAAATCGAGCCATAATTACAAAGGAATTTGTTCGAAACAGAAAATATAAATAAAAGCTTATATCATGTATAGTGTTAATTTGTCATGTATAGTGTTAATCTGTCATGAATAGTGTAAATTCGTCATGTATAGTGTAAATTTGTCATGTATAGTGTAAATTCGTCATGTATAGTGTAAATTCGTCATGAATAGTGTAAATTCGTCATGAATAGTGTAAATTCGTCATGTATAGTGTAAATTCGTCATGTATAGTGTAAATTCGTCATGAATAGTGTAAATTCGTCATGAATAGTGTAAATTCGTCATGAATAGTGTAAATTCGTCATGTATAGTGTAAATTCGTCATGTATAGTGTAAATTCGTCATGAATAGTGTAAATTCGTCATGTATAGTGTAAATTCGTCATGAATAGTGTAAATTCGTCATGAATAGTGTAAATTCGTCATGAATAGTGTAAATTCGTCATGTATAGTGTAAATTCGTCATGTATAGTGTAAATTCGTCATGAATAGTGTAAATTCGTCATGTATAGTGTAAATTCGTCATGTATAGTGTAAATTCGTCATGTATAGTGTAAATTCGTCATGTATAGTGTAAATTCGTCATGAATAGTGTAAATGTGTCATGCATAGTGTAAATTCGTCGTGTATAGTGTAAATTCGTCGTGTATAGTGTAAATTCGTCATGTATAGTGTAAATTCGTCATGTATAGTGTAAATTCGTCATGAATAGTGTAAATGTGTCATGCATAGTGTAAATTCGTCGTGTATAGTGTAAATTCGTCGTGTATAGTGTAAATTCGTCATGTATAGTGTAAATGCGTCATGTATAGTGAACATTCGTCGTGTATATTGTAAATGCATCATTTATAGTGTAAATTCGTCATGTATAGTGTAAATGCGTTATGTATAGTGTAAATGCATCATGTATAGTGTAAATTCGTCGTGCATAGTGTAAATTTGTCATGTATAGTGTAAATGCCTCATGTATAGTGAACATTCGTCGTGTATAGTGAACATTCGTCGTGTATAGTGAACATTCGTCGTGTATAGTGAACATTCGTCGTGTATAGTGAACATTCATCGTCTTTAGTGTACATTATGAGCAATTATCTTACTTTTGCAATAAATACAAATAAATTTGGATACTTTTGAAGGGAAAAGGGAACGTTTTGAATTCGCAAAATAGAAAGGTCATTTAGTAACACTCCTTAGTAACACTATTTAGTAACACTCCTTAGTAACACTCATTACTTTCTATCTTTCCATTGTATCACAGTCTTTCAGGGACCATTGAAAAGCAACTTTTATTTTCGGTCATTATCCTGCATACATCTTTGACTCTTGAAAATCATTAGTAACATAAAGTCATGGTGTAGTATTGCCCTTATTTGATCCATAAACTTAAAAAATAGTCATAATGCTGTTACTTACTTTGTACGCGTTCTGCTTAACACCTGATAGATCACCTGTCACTGCTAACTTGCATCATATTGAGGTTAATTAGCCCATTATTCATTACATATATCGAGATTAACTAAGAAATGTTTTGCTTATTCATAAATTTTAAAACGGTTATGTAACTTACTTTGTTCTTACTCGTCCCATCAGTCATCCAGTCCAACGTGCTACCGACCTCTATCAAGCGACCTACCAGTATAGAGCATGGTTATGTAAGATGGATCTTGCCATTTTGGTCATTACACTGTGTATCTTAGGCATTTTATTTCAAATAAATATAGTGTGATTTATATTCATTGCACTTAATTTTGTCTGCTAATAACTTGGTTACATTAGGGGTTCAATGCTGAATAAACTACCATTGAAACATGCAGAATAAACTACCACCATAACATGCAAAATAAACTACCACCATAACATGCGAAATAAACTACCACCATAACATGAGAAATAAACTACCACCATTACATGCTGAATAAACTACCACTATAACATGCTGAATAAACTATTACTATAACATGCTGAATAAACTACCACTATTACATGCTGAATAAACTATTACTATAACATGCTGAATAAACTACCACTATTACATGCTGAATAAACTATTACTATAACATGCTGAATAAACTACCATCATAGCATGCTCTGTAAACTTTCACCAGAATATTCTAAATAAACAACCACCATAATAATATGATGAATAAACTACCACCATAACATGCATTCTATTTAATAGTTTCTAAAACTTCACCAATATCTGACAAAGTCTAAAACTTATTTAGTGTTTTATAATCTGTCTAAACATCTCAATGAAGAGTTGGGATCATTGGATGCCGCGTGGTAAAAGGTCCCCGACTTTACGGATCACTCGCATATATGTATATCCTCGTGGGTTTGCGTCTCGGCTCAGTGAACGTGGTTATGTGAGAAAGCCTGTCAGTAGCTACCTGTGGGTCATTGGTTCTTCGCGGATTTTTCCTCTGCCAAATATACTCGCCGCCATGTGAAGCCTATCATGGGCTGAAAATGTTGTTAATCACAAAGCAAAAACCAAATTAAAATGAGTTCTAAGTTGAAGGTTACTCATTTTAGCATCAGCGACCACATGGTTGAAGACGAGTGTTCATATGGTCTAATATACAGTCTAAACGAGTTGTTTTGAAATAGCTTTTAAATTTGATGTCGTTTTTAGTACTAGTGAAGCTGTAAAAACAAACTAAACATAAATTAGCAATAAGTTTGAATTATGATGCCGGCAAGTGCCATTGTTTTTCAAAACCAATTATTTATATTTAGGCAGCATAGAATTCCGGACTACATGGAAGAGTGACTGACATCTAAAATTGACGAATGCAGGTGGCGTAGTGGTGAGTGCATCCGCCGTGGAAGCGGGAGGTCGTAGGTTCGATCCCCGGCGAAGTCATACCAATGACTTGGCGCTCAGCATTAAAGGTTAGTGTTAGGAATGGTCGGCCTGGTGTCATATCTGCGGCATGATGCCCCAGTGCTAGACATCGCTATAAACTGCCCCATTGCAGACATCATAGCGATATGACTGAAAAATTGGTAAAGCTACGTTAAAAATAATAATCAAACAAACAAGCAAACAAGAACCAAAGCATGCATTTGATTAACTTTAACCCGTCACAGAACCAAACACTTAATGGTGCCAGGTGTATGGAACTATTTTTGCGACCTTTAACATAAATATATGTCAACCCAGCTAGTCGGCGCAGGAATAAATTATTTTAAATTTAAAACTGGATTATAAATTACCAGAGACGCCTACTGACGCAGTCGAAGAAACTTAACATAAGATTTACTTTTTAAAAAAATATAACTTGTTTTCGAAATCTCTAGGTACATTTTCATTCCCATGATAAACATTATTTTTTTACTGAGTTTTATATCAATTCATGGCAACCGTAGGCACTGCCATTTGGTCATGAGAATTACAATTTCAACAATTGGTTCCCGTGGTCTTAACAGCTTTCGCATTGGTTCGTTTTAGAGATTCTGTCGAACCTTTCTCAGTTGAAAGGAAAGATTGAGGAAGCTCTATTCAAGCAAGCAGGCTGAGTTATAGATTTTGTGTGTTTTTACGGAACAGCAACACCTCACAATAATATGTCTTACCGAGGCAAGCAGAGTAAATTTGCGTACCGAAGACCAGGCAAGGAAGTCGAGTTTGGCTGATCCGAATATAGGGATCGAACCAACAATTTACTAGTCATTAATCCAATGTCTTAACCACAATCACTGCGTCTACACTAAATAAAACAAGAAGATACTGAACATAAAAAAGGAATAAATAATAAGTTGAAGACTGGACAGCCAATTTATCAGGTGACGGCTGATGGAACGCCGTTGTTGCCCCTATGTATGGCCTATTGCAACATTCGTCGCTGGGGAGACGTATGTGGAGAGAGGGACTTTTACTTTTGATATAATTTGAGACAAACTATGAAAAACTAGAAATATGTTCATAGAACACCAGTACCAAATCAGAGTGTCTGAAAGTGGCCTCAACGCAAAACATAACCACGGCGTGACGGACGAATGTAAAAGGGTAAACTGTATGTGTCCTGACGGACGGACGGACGGAAAAAAGATAACACTATATGTGCCCTAAAGGACAGATGTAAAAGGGTAACATTGTATGTGTCCTGGCGGAGGGATGTAAAATGGTAACGCTACTGTATGTATATGAACGGCTGATTTAAAACATTACAATGTACGCATTCTGAAGACTGACGTAAATGTAACATTTTTTGTGTCCTGACGGCTGACGTAAAATGTAACGCTATGTGCAGTGACGGCTGACGTAATATATAACACTGTATGTGTCTTCACGGACGGACGTAATATGTAACACTATATATTTAATGACGTCTGACATAAAATGTAACCCTGTATGTATCCTGACGGCTGATCTAAAATATAAGACTGTACGTGTAATGACGGCTGTCGCAAAATGTAACACTGAATGTCTTGACGGATAGACGTAAAAGAGCAATACTGTTCTACCAGTAATGTGATGGGACATAACACAAATTAAATCGCATAGCTGCTGTGTATGTCTTATGTATTAAACCCAAAATGAATAATTAGACACTTTTTTGCGATCTGTTTGGTTTCTAGTCAGTTATTTCACAGCTAACCATATCATTTGAAAGGAATTACATATGTTACGATTTATCTTTTATTATGTGTATGTACTTCTTTTTACAGAATTTTAACATTTTATCTTGTACTTAATATTTATTTACATAAAGAAGGTTTTTATCTTCCTAAAATTATTGTGCAGTTAGCACCACATAGCTAATACATACATACATACATACATACATACATACATACATACATACATACATACATACATACATACATACATACATACATACATACATACATTTTATTATTATTATTATTATTATTATTATTATTATTATTATTATTAATGCAGTAAATAGGCGAATTGTAAATATTGATCATATTTGTAGAGGCAAACAAATCAAACGGTCATTTTTTGTCGTATCTAGACGGTATTTTATTCGGTGGTTTTACCAAGTGATTACTTGAACCCTAGGGGATATGTAACATAAGGATCAGTTTGGTTGGCATGGCAACACAAGTTGGACAGTAAGTGATGATGTAATTGCAGTAAAGTGTATGGCTCAAGGGTTTGTTATTGGAGACCAAGTCCGATGGCAGGATTCGATCCTGCACCATTTCAGTTGTGACTAGGGTATCTAACCACTGCTCCACCATCTGTAAATGATATAAATAGTTGAGAAAACGTTGATATGCATGCCAACTATCTATTATCGATTTTATGCATTTGTTAATTTTTAATAATTATAATTAAGTATATTTTCATCGCCGACAAGAGTAATTACTTTCTCCAGTGATCCAAATCTGGCTGATTTGAAAGTTATTTCATGCTTGATTAAGTATTTGTAAATATGTAAATGATGTTTAAAGAAGCCATGTGGTAAAGATGAAAAATAGAAAGCATAAATTAATTGAACACACCTCTCTCTCTCTCTCTCTCTCTCTCTCTCTCTCTCTCTCTCTCTCTCTCTCTTATGTCAAAATTTTTCTTAGTGTTAGGCATGTATCTTCAATAATTATTTTTTATTACTCGTTCTAAAACCGTCACGTTCTTCGTATCAAGGCTTGTTAAATTATGTTGCATGGCATGTGAAATGGTTTATCGTCTATCACCCAGTGTGGTATTAACATCTATATGGAATGGTTCATACAGCCGTTAACTCTTACAATAATTCAAATTACATGCTTCGCATCTCGTTATCCAGGCAAAATTTGTTGGACTCAAGTTAATTAATGGAAAGATGAAAGTTCCATATGTTTCATTTGAATTCAATATGTATGACACCGAAATAGTTAAAGAGTGACAACGGTTAAACATATGTATGTATGTGTATGTATGTATGTATGTATGTATGTATGTATGTATGTATGTATGTATGTATGTATGTATGTATGTATGTATGTATGTATGTATGTATGTATGTATGTATGTATGTATGTATGTATGTATGTATGTATGTATGTATGTATATATGTATGCGTGTGTTTTAAACAAAGGATATTTGAGTCGAAACAAAAGTGTTACATGAAATTGTAACAATATGATCTTGTATTCTGGAACCATTGGTCGGTATATAGTTTAGTCAGAGATCTTGCGTTCAACAGTTAATGGTTTTACTGCGACCAAACATTCAATGACCTAATCTTAATACAACACTTGTTCGCGGAAGTTCCAGTTCCATAGGATTAACGGTACTAATTCAATTCCCATAGTATACCTATGCAAACATCATGACATTAAAAATTATAGAACTTAAAATTTTGGAGTGCTCATGATCAAACCTGTATTTATCAGTATAGATAAACCCTGGATGTCAGCTTCTGTGTAGAGGAAATTATACGAGCCACCGCATTTACAGGACCTGCGTGAATTTGAAACATGTGCTTTCAATTCCGCACCAAAGATGCAGGTGCCAATTTTAGTAATGAGTGCTCCAAACTCAAGCCTGTTAAAAGACTGAAATTCCATCCATAAAACAATGTCTCTATTCTTTTGGCTTTTCTAAAACATAACTTACTTAACCAATCCTGGTCAGCCAAATCCATATATACTATATTTTATGTTCACCAATTTCCAGGCTGGTTTCCATTTTTCTTTATCATTATTAGCACCGTGTGGTTTACAAACGGCTATCATCTGTTAGGAAATTTACCGCAACTAAGACCCCATATGTAAAAGGATATTCTACATTCGTCTTCATGCAGATTTAGAAGATCAGAAACTATACTACACACATTAAAAAAAGTTAGTCCCATTATAGACCTACGATTAACTTTAGTTATTTTATGAGGCCTACTTTGGGCAGTTTTAGTTCGATTAAACAGCCAGCGTCGCCCTACTTATGGTGCACATTATACATAGTTTGTTCGCCGTAAATACCTGACAATGTACTATAATCTCGTCCATATTTTCTCCACCTATCTGTATGCTTAAAAAAAACCAGATTCTTTACAAAATGACATAGGTTAAGCATTGTTCGATTAAACGATAAGGGATGTTTACTTTAATCAAATAAATGCAGACTGAGATCTATCTATCACAAGGTCAAAAGGTCAGAATGCAAGTCTGCAGGTTAGCATATTTTGATATATTACTTTAACCAAAACAAAATACCTCTGTACACAGTCTTTAACGATAACATTATATATAAGACATATCGTTTGTGGCATAAAAGAGGGTGGTGGCAGAGGGCATATTTATTTTCCTTCCATTTTCCGACCAATATAAAAGTAGATGGGTGGGATTGGACTTAGTGGCATTAACTCCGTGGCTATCATGTCGGACTTACGGACGAAAAGTTTAGCGTTTGAATCTTACCATCTGATCAGCCCCTGTCCGCTACCTTAGTATACCCTTGCAAGGAACGTTACTTCATTTGACCTGACACTAAATAACATTCATGTTTTGTTGTACCGTAAAGTACCCAATCTAACGCTATAACAGTCGCCCGTGCTGATCCACTGACGAGATTTGAACCCGTATACCTTTCAGTCGCGATTCCTACATGCTGATCAGTAAGCCACTTAGGTCTCTTGTTTCCATCCATGCTTTAGTTCACGGGTCTCTAACTCAAACCACCCTGAAGGCCGCATGATCGTATTTTCGATGTCCCAAGGGCCGCAACTCCTTTATAATACTCTCTCATGACACCTCGTGACTCCAATCATTTTGCGGGCCACATGATACGGCTTGGTGGGCCGCGTGCAGTCCATGTGATGGAGACCCTTGTTTTAGTTGGTCTACTGTCCTTTTATAAAGAAGTCTACTTTTACAAATTCAGCGTAAAAAGTCAAACCTTTTTTTTTTTCGGACTGAAAGTTTACCGGTTCATCAATGACTAACTTTAAGTGTATGTCGCGAAAAACACCGAGGCTAATCCTAGTGTTCATCATAGTTGCCCATGAACAGACAGATATACAGTTTTTCTTTGCGAGTTCGGCTTTTGATTGGGATGGTACTCTTTCGCTTAAAATGTCAACGTTTCTCTGCTCTTTTTACTTTAAAATTGTGTTCATTTTACTTGAAAAAGCCCTTCCCACCGCTGTGTATCAAATTTAAGTTTTTATTTAAGTTGGTTAAGTATGTTCTAATTTATGTTTGGAACATCTTGTGTCTTTCCGACGAGAGTTGAAGTTATACTCACTGAGAAATATTTGCGGGTAATATAAGTGATGCTATCTGAATTGGTAATTTTTAGCGCCCTAACATTCCGCTAGAAGAAAAGATTATTATAAAAAGATCGGCGTTGAAATCGACACTGGACAACGTTTGAACAATGAATGAAATATCCGCATTTTTAACGTTACTCCCAAACTCTTGTAAAGTTTTTTTTTTAATATATATAGGTTAACGTCCTTTCCAGCACATGCTATACTATACATGTCGGCCAGTATATTTCGTGGAGGAAGAACCTAAGAATTCCCCTGGAAGATCCACTGACCAACGGGAAGCTACTGGCAATATTTGTCTCTTACCCACGTTGGCCGAACCGAGACCTGAAGCCAGGCCGACAGAGGTTAGATGTGAATCATCTGTAAATACGAGTATGTTTGACCACCAAACATCTGGGGTCTCTGACCACCGGTCACCTAGGGCCTGACTTTGTAATGAAAAACAACACGAAGAAAGCAATTCTGTATAAACAGCCTGAAACTATGCTTACATTGCTATTAATGATGGCACGTGATCGGGTTATGTTAACTAAATGGAATTCTTATTACGTAAACGTAATCCATTAGTTACATCAGAAATTTGCGCTGGGTACGTTCCGATTCATGAAATCTACGGGCGAAACAATCTTGATTGAGTTTCCTATGTTAACCATGTTTTGCATAAAGCAGCACTGAAATCACTAACACGTACTAATGTTGAAAAATCTATTAGCTATTTCAGACATTTAAAATTAACGATTTGTATGTATGTATATATATATATATATATATATATATATATATATATATATATATATATATATATATATATATATATATATATATTAATAGCGCCTAATCTTTCGAAGCTCTAAGCGCTTTATACCACCAATAATGATATGACTACACTACAGAACAACACATGACAAAAACAATGAAATTGGAAAACATAAAAACATGCTGAAAACATATAAGATACAAAACATGATTAGGTTGCTAAGTTTGTCCCTGCAGTCGAAACAAGTGAGTCTTAAGAGCACTCTTAAAAGGGACCACTGTGTCTAATTTCAATGGGCAATTCGTTCCACATCTCCGGGCCCTGGTGTGCAAACGAACGTTGTCCATATGACTTCGTTTTCACCTTGGGAACAATGAGTATACGATTATCAGAAGAAGAGCGTAAGGATCTAGCTGGTGTATACACATGGGTGAGGCTGTATAGGTATGTTGGACTGGAGTTCGTCAGTGAAACATAGCACAGAGAACAAATTTTGTGTTTGATTTATTATCGAATTGATAGCCAATGTAGGGTACAGAGCAGTGGTGAGGTGTGCTGTGATTGAGGTACTCTAAAGATGATCATTGCAGCTGTGTTTTGAACTTTTTGAAGTTTCTGGAGTAAATATTGTGACGAACCAGACAGAATTGAGTTACAATAGTCCAGTCTTGAAAGTACTAATGAACACACACGTGTTTTAGTGGCATCAACTGAAAGATATTTACGAATGGAACTGATGCGTCTCAGTTCAAGATATGCAGCCTTGCATATGTTCATGACATGTTGGTGCAATGTGAGAGTACTGTCTAGAGTAACGCCTGGGTTCCGTACTGACTGTGAAAATTTAATGTTGGTGTTGCTGATATTTATTGTCTGAGGTAAAGGATGCGAATGAGAAAGTCTGTGTGTTGTGATCAGAATAGCCTCAGTTTTATCATCATTCATCTGCAGCTTGTAACATGTCATCCATGATTTCACATCAGAAATGCACTTCTCTACTCCATGGATGGTAGCATCAACTTCAGTTGGGTGGCTAGACTTGTATATTTGGGTGTCATCAGCATACAATTGGTGCGACACTGGGTGATGATATATGACACTTGAGAGCGGCTGAGTATACAGAATGAAGAGAACAGGTCCAAGAACAGATCCCTATGGAACACCACAACATACGTCAACTGGGCTGGAGTGTATTCCATTTGCAGATATAATTTGTGTCCTGTTCACTAAGTAGGGCTTGAACCACTGTAAAGTTATATTCTGAATGCCAAATACATGCTGGAGACGGTGAAGTAATATATCATGGTCTATTGTGTCAAATGCTGCAGATAAATCCAGGAGAGTGAGGACTGTAATCTTTCCACTATCCAAAGCAGAGAGAATGTCACTAAATACTTTCAAAAGAGTAGTTTCCGTACTGTGGCAAGGGCGATATGAAGACTATACATTGCTAAAAAGACTGTTTGAATTCAAATGAGATACAGGTTGAGTTAGAACAACCTTTTCTAAGATTTTTGATATGAATGGGAGATTAGAAACTGGGCGATAGTTCTTTAAATCGTTATGGTCGAGTGTTGGTTTCTTCAGCAGTGGCTTTACGATGGCAGTTTTGAAAAATGATGGGAATTACCCTGATGAGAGAGAGAGATATTAATAACACCAGTTAGTGAAGGCAATATTGGGTCTAATCACTCAGCAGCAGTGATGTCGGAATTGGATCAAGTTCACAAGACTTTGGTGCACTTTTGATCACGATTGTCCGTACTAAATCAATAGAAACAGGTTCAAATGCTCCTAACGGTTGTCGCTGAAATTCTGCATCATAACTGTATGGTGATGAATCAGTTGAAATTGTGCTGTCAAGCGAATCTCTAATGATTTGTACTTTGACATCGAAGAAATGTGCAAATTGGTCTGGTAGGTCTAGTGGAGAGAAGGTTGTTGGAAGTGGTGTACATTTGTTCCTTGACATTAGTTTGTTAGTTATATCGAAGAGCTCTTTGCAGCTTGAACTCTCCGTGATCTTAGTACTCTAGTGGGATGATTTGGCTATATGGACTATGTTTGTGACGTTCTTCTTAGCGGCTTCGTATATTTTTTTATGAATAGTGAGTCTGGTGGAAAGCCAAAGCCTCTCTGCTTTTCGGCGATGTCTTTTAGCAGTGTGAAGCTGGTCCCTAGCACTGCTATACCATGGAGAACACCTTTTTTTATTGATACTCTGCATTTGTTGGCTGGGGCATGTTTTTTAAGCAATGAACGCAGGCAGTTATCAAGTTGTTCCGCTGTTGGATGTAAGAAAGTTGTTAGGTTTTCTTGGATGTCATGCATGAATTTGGTTCTATTTATCATACGGAGGTTTCTCTAAGTAGCAAATAGAGGTGGAGGGTTAGGGACTGATACGTCGAGATGGCATACAATGCAGAGTTGATCCGATGCAAGTTCGTTGGATACAAGGGTGGATTGCAGAATATTATCATCAGGTCTATATATATATATATATATATATATATATATATATATATATATATATATATATATATATATAGTTGTTGTTACTATTATTGGACGATTTTTTATTAGATATGTAATGCTTGATAGCGTGTTGCCTAACTCCATTTGCATATTATATAGAATGAGAAGGAAAAAAAATCATCTTTCAAGTAGTGATCATGTTAGTCGGATTGGAACATTATCATTATGGTATGCAAAAACGATTTTGTTTCAAAAGCACAGACAAAAGGCTTTGCAAAGGTATAGAAAATTCTGCTAAGAGCGTAGACACAAATGTATAATTATAAGCCATGATCACAAAGAAAGTCATGATCACAAGTATCAATGCTCACAAAGAAGGCATGATCACAAAGAACGCTATGATCACAAAAAAGCCATGATCACAAAGAAAGTCATGATCACAAAGAAAGCCATGATCACAAAGAAAGTCATAATCACACAGAAAACCATGATCACAAAGTATCAATGATCACAAAGAAAGCCATGATCACACAGAAAGCTATGATCACACAGAAAGCTATGATCACACAGAAAGCTATGATCACACAGAAAGCCATGATCACACAGAAAGCTATGATCACACAGAAAGCTATGATCACACAAAAAGCTATGATCACACAGAAAGCTATGATCACACAGAAAGCCATGATCACACAGAAAGCTATGATCACACAGAAAGCAAACGGATGGTCTTGGTGCTCTTCGTTAAGTTGGCCTTTGTGAGATCCAGGGACGTAGAGAGCGATAACTGGCCCAGGGGGAAAGAACCACCAGGGCCACTCCGTGTTCTTGTTCAACCAAAATATTTCTTTTATAAAATGAAAAAGTGTTGTTCAGACTGGCGATGTATCACCGATTGCCCAACCCTGTTGTCGGCGCTGGTCAGATGCAGATGGCTACAGTTATCAGTAAATCATTGAATTTAATTCAATGAAAGATAATGGACGAGCCTATTAATCACGGTTACATTTCAGATTTTCAACTGACTCCAACGTTTAAAGCCAAATTATCCCAACTTTTGAGAGAACATATAAATGGGGATCAACACATCTGATAGCAGTGTTTCCGGTATACCCAAAATATCTGATAGCAGTGTTTCCGGTATACCCAAAACATCTGATAGCAGTGTTTCCAGTATACCCCAAACATCTGATAGCAGTGTTTCCGGTATACCCAATTTAGATGTCATATAAAGTCTTTGCACACGGTTTGGTTTGTGATTCGCGTACAATGCCGTTCTTCGGCCTGTCACTGCAAGCTGTTTGGTACCCGTACCTTGGGATTTACATTTTAAGATAAATTGTTTCTATTACTTCTTTAAAACTGCATGGACAACAAGAGAGTACGGTTAGTTTCAATGATTAATTTGCTTGAGTATTACAAACAATTAAAAATGTTCAGAGTTATATTTCATACATTCGCGAGCATTCCATTTGGCTTTTGCCAACATCAGTATTCATGTCTTTACATGAATAAAACATAAAATCGATCCCAAAATATTGAAGTGGTTCCTCCTTGAGCAATTTGGTTACGTTCTCAGCGCGCTGCTGTTGCATTGGCATCATTGCTGATGGATTGACATCATTGCTGGTGCATTGACACCATTGCTGGTGCTTTTACACCAATACTGGTGCTTTAATAATGACTAGTGGGTTTTATACAATCCATTAAAATTAATTGCTGTAAATTATTATACAGGGTGATTATTTCAAATGGTCAACAACTATATTTTAGTCTGAGTAGAATCACTCCAGAAATCATACGATCAGGAATCAGGATCGATAAAGGTGAAAGCAGAATTCGTGTTTATTGTCTGCTGCTTAACCTTATGATCACAGTAAGTTCGATGTTGACCGATTAGAGATAGACAATAGGTGATACACAGTGAGTATCATGTGACTGATTACATGAACTGTAGGTGATACACAGTGAGTACCATGTGATTGAGTACATGAACTGTAGGTGATACACAGTGAATACCATGTGATTGATTACATGAACTGTAGGTGATAAACAGCAACTTCGATGATTATCGATTACACACGGACTAAGATGAAAACAGACTTTCAAGGTAATTTTTCCAGCTTGAATGAAAGAATGAAAATATGGAACTGGAATTGATGTTTTCATTATCAGTGTAGCGTGTACAACTTGATATTCTTATTGTAAAATTGTCTACACAATAATTTAGAAATACAAATTTTCCTTAGCTAATTGCGGATTATGATTCTGTATTTACAAGGTCTTAATTTTCGATCCAAATTTGTCCTGCAATCACCACTTTGCGATCGGCAAATATGTCCTGCAATCACCACTTTGCGATCGGCAATGTCGCCGACTGCGCTTGTACAACGTGTGGACTATTTTTGTTATTATGATTACTTTTTGAATGAGACCCCTTTTATTACTGCATTAATGAAAGCTAATACGAGATCCCTTTTATTACAGCATTACGGAAAGCTAATACGAGATCTCTTTTATTACTGCGTTACTGAAAGCTAATACGATATCCCTTTTATTACGGCATTACTGAAAGCTAATACGAGACCCCTTTTATTACGGCATTACTGAAAGCTAATACGAGACCCCTTTTATTACTGCATTACTGAAAGCTAATACGAGATCCCTTTTATTACGGCATTACTGAAAGCTAGTACGAGATCCCTTTTATTACGGCATTACTGAAAGCTAATACGAGATCCCTTTTATTACGACATAACTGAAAGCTAATACGAGATCCCTTTTATTACGACATTACTGAAAGCTAATACGAGATCATTTTTATTACGACAAAACTGAAAGCTAATACGAGATCCCTTTTATTACGACATTACTGAAAGCTAATACGAGATCCCTTTTATTACGACATTACTGAAAGCTAATACGAAATCCCTTTTATTACGGCATTGCTGAAAGCTAATACGAAATCCCTTTTATTACGACATTACTGAAAGCTAATACGAGATTCCTTTTTATTACGACATAACTGAAAGCTAATACGATACTTTGCGTGCTCTGCTATCGCTCACGAGCCTGATGGTGTCGTGAATAAACATGTAATTCAACAGTGTTTTTCTAAATGTTTCTCAATGACAACTACATGTATAAAATATCTTTAAAAAATCTAAAAATGATATTATTATGAATAGAAACATCGTGATGGTATTGAAATTAATCCGAAAAAAGCAAGTTGGTCAGAATATTACCTCTGAATGGATTTCAAACTAACAAAAGTTAAACTAATAATTTGGGTACATGTCGCTTGCGATCGAAATTATATTAAATTTTTAGTATATAAGACAACGCTAGATGCTTTGTAACAAAAATTATTAAAATGTGTTGCTAATAAAGTTCTTGGCGTGGTAGATTTTAACTGACCGATTTGGTTAGAAAATGTAGCTGTCGTGTTTACACATGAACTATACGACTGGCAAAGCAGATGAAACGTTTTGTATCTGATCGTGTTGATCAAATGCCCTATGTTAAAACAAACAACCTGTTTGATTTTGCCTTGAAAAGCGTTTCCTTGACGACAGCTAAGTTTGGAACAACCCTTGATTGTTTAGTCATGACCTTGAACAAGATCGCTTAATCAGATGGCACAACACTACGTTAATGAACATTAATAAGCACATATGTCAGTCGTATATGTAATTAATCTCATCGAATGTTTCATTACACAAACCCTTGATGTAATCAATCTCATCGAATGTTTCATTACACAAACCCTTGAAGTAATCAATCTCATCGAATGTTTCATTACACAAACCCTTGATGTAATCAATCTCATCGAATGTTTCATTTCACAAACCCTTGATGTAATCAATCTCATCGAATGTTTCATTACACAAACCCTTGAGCCCATCAAAAAAGAATCGTCAGTATGCCTTTTGAGGACAGACGAAAATAGCAAATTTACAATGCTCTTTCTTTTTCCCAACACGTTTGATATGATCGACGATCAAAAGTAACAGAATAACCAGTCGGCAAACCCATGTTTTGTTTCCCATCTACGTGTTTTTTCTTCTCTCTCTCTCTCTCTCTCTCTCTCTCTCTCTCTCTCTCTCTCAGAGACACACGGACACACACACACACTGTATCAATATGTATGAGATTACTTATAAGAGATTGGAGATTAAAAACAGATAATTCACCTTTACTTATCTAAGGTTAAGTATATAAGTAGTTCTTACAGATTCTTGCTACATAGTTACGCAAAATTTATCTGCACAAAAGAGTCAATTTACTAAAATAGAAACCATCCTTACGGTGTGAACAAAGTTACCGAAAATAGATTATATCTTTATTATAAAAAAAATAACTTTTTGAAATGAACATTACCTGGATACCTTGTTGTAAAAGATATGCTATAAAATAACAGTACTTAATAATAGTACAGCTAATGGTACTAAAAGAGTGCTATACGGAACTTAATTTAGCTAGTACCGAGGTAATTTGAGTAAAGTGTCTAACCCAAGGACACAACACGATAGCTGTTTTAAAAGCTGACCCGTGGTAGGATTCTAACCCACATATTTTTGATCGTGAGTCTGACACTCTAACCACTGAGCCACTACGACCCCCGATAATTAACGAATTTACTGAATGACTGTACCAATAATGATAATTATGGTACATAATGACGATATTAATGATGGTACACAATTATGGTACATAATGACGATATTAATGATGGTACACAATTATAGTACATAATGACGATATTAACGATGGTACACAATTATAGTACATAATGACGATATTAATGATGGTACACAATTATAGTATATAATGACGATATTAACGATGGTACACAATTATAGTACATAATGACGATATTAATGATGGTACACATTTATAGTACATAATGACGGTATTAACGATGGTACACAATTATAGTACATAATGAGGATATTAATGATGGTACACAATTATAGTACATAATGACGGTATTAATGATGGCACACAATTATAGTACATAATGACGGTATTAATGATGGTACATAATGGTACGTAATGACGGTACTAATGATGGTAAATAATGATGGTACAATACCGAATAATAGTATTTAATGACAATATTGAATGATGATGCTGAACGACCGTACTTAATGATGTCATTGAATGACAATACCTAATGACTGGGCATAATGTCGGTATTAAATGACGTCAATCAATGACCGTGCCTAATAACTATATTTGGTGACGATACTGAATGACCGTATATAATGACGGCATTGAATGACAACATTGAATGACTGTGCTTAATGATGATATTTGGTGACGATAAAGAATGACCGTACAGTATGACGTTAATGAATGTCGATACTAATCAACCTTACGAAATGACGGTATTGAAAGAGGACACAAAATGACCGTAATTAATGACGACATCTGAAGACGATTACGAATGACTGTACTTAATGAAGCTATTGCACGACGGTATTGAATGACCGTATTTATTGACGGCATTGAATGACCGTATTTATTGACGGTATTGAATGACCGTATTTATTGACGATACTGAATGACCGTATTTATTGACGGTATTGAATGACCGTATTTATTGACGATACTGAATGACCGTATTTATTGACGATACTGAATGACCGTATTTATTGACGGTATTGAATGACCGTATTTATTGACGATACTGAATGACCGTATTTATTGACGATACTGAATGACCGTATTTATTGACGATACTGAATGACCGTATTTATTGACGATACTGAATGACCGTATTTATTGACGATACTGAATGACCGTATTTATTGACGATACTGAATGACCGTATTTATTGACGGTATTGAATGACCGTATTTATTGACGATATTGAATGACCGTATTTATTGACGATACTGAATGACCGTATTTATTGACGATACTGAATGACCGTATTTATTGACGATACTGAATGACCGTATTTATTGACGATACTGAATGACCGTATTTATTGACGATACTGAATGACCGTATTTATTGACGGTATTGAATGACCGTATTTATTGACGATACTGAATGACCGTATTTATTGACGGTATTGAATGACCGTATTTATTGACGATACTGAATGACCGTATTTATTGACGGTATTGAATGACCGTATTTATTGACGATACTGAATGACCGTATTTATTGACGGTATTGAATGACCGTATTTATTGACGATACTGAATGACCGTATTTATTGACGGTATTGAATGACATTAGCGAGTGACCGTACTTAATGACGGTATTAAATAGCAACACCGAACGACCCTACATAATGACGGTATTTAATGACGATAAGAATGACCGTACTTAATGACGGTATTGAATGACGATAACGAATGACAGTACTTAATGACGGTAATGAATGACGATACCGAATGACCCTACCTAATGACGGTATTGAAATACGATACCGAATGACCCTACCTACTGGCGATACCGGATGACCGTTCTTAATAACGTATTAAATGACAAGCTGCATACAGATGGTACTTCGTTTGATAGCATGTGTAATATATATATATATATATATATATATATATATATATATATATATATATATATATATATATATATATATATATATATATATATATATATATATATATATATTTGTAGTGAAGTTTAAGAATGTATCTGATATTTTGAGGAAAATTTTCATCCATAATGTGAAAACACGATTCCATTTGTGAATATAGTTTAATCTTAAATAAATAAGATATTGTACAGTGTGTATTTTAAGATATAATTGACACATGCCTGTCAAAAGTAATTTGCCTTTATGCAGACTTGAGAGAGAAGACATCCAATTTATCTAACAGATAACAGGTGAGGCTCGGGTAGAGATAAAGTGGTGAGTTGACACGTCCCTAGCCAAAATGTCAGGAAACCACGCTACTTCCCGTAGAGACTGTTTACTTTCAAATCTTATAATCAATATTTCAAGCACGGATTTGATTTTGAAGGATGAACGTGTTGAGAAAAGTAATTGTCCAACCACAGATATGGGGTGAAACAGGCATGCATCGTACACGTGTACGTGGCAGACGACCCTGAATTTCAACATTTGGTCTGTCTATCGGTCTGTCTGTTATCTTTCTATTTACTTATCAATTAATATATTAATCACTCAACTAACCAATCAATCTATCTGCGTATGTATATGTTTATCTTACCTAATATCTTTCTTTGTATCTGTCTATTAGTCTGAGTATCCATCAATCTGCTATCAAAAAATAAATAAATAAATAAATAAATAAATAAATAAATAAATAAATTGATCAATAAAAAGATCAATCAGCAATACTATCTAGTTATCTATCTTATCTAGCTATCTAACAATAGTGACAACTGTATTCCATCCGGGCACAAAATGCAAATTTTAGTTTTCAGTTTTAATCTTACACGATCGTACATATATGACAAAATTAAAATTATTACGTTAATATACACACATATAGTTGTTTCCATCTGTGTATTGAATTTTATTTCATAACTTAATATTTCTGCTTGGTCAGACGATCTTGATATTTCTATTTTAGGTAACAGGTGAGTGAAGCCTACTTATTTTGTAATATACTAATGTCGTTCGTTAATGTTCTTTATGATGGAATTTATGTGTTGTTGTATCTTTTGTCTGGTTGCTGATGGTAATGACGATAATGATGACGATCAGCATCACCACAACGACAAAAGCGATCATAATAAGGTAGTATGACAACCTGCGCAGATCTTGCATGTGTCCAGATGCATTCTGGTCAAAAGAAATTATTTAACCGATGAAATCTGACACCTATTATCAAAGAGTAAAGACCCTTGGATAACAGTTGTGAAGCGCGTCTATTTAATCAAAATACTCGAAGTTACTATTGATGTTTTTTTACAAGGATAAATCTGGTTACTAGTGATGTCAGGCTTTACAAGGATAAATCTGGTTCTTGTTTCGTTTTTCTGCTACATACTTCCATTAATTACAACGCAACTGCTCAGTAACGATACTTTGGGTGAAAGACAACTTGGCCTGATGGCTGGTGGAGAACGATATTTTTTCTTCTGTTTTCTTGAAACATAAGAGTAATGCGCATTTTGAACATCAGCATACAATAAACAGTATTGTTTCCTAAACACTGAGAATAATTTTGCTAATTTGCTGAAAAGTAAGCGGTTACAAATAGCGCACTGATTGACATATTATTGCCCTTTTATTCGTGCACATGTCAACGTGAAACAGGAAACTCGGGTTATTGATTTGATTTATTTTCTATTTGTGACGGATCGACAGCTGAGATGTTATCACCAGCGAACGTTCAAGAAATGAATAAATTTGAAAGCTAATTAATTATGAGTCAAAGAAAGACAAACATGGTAAGTAATTAAGAGTAGCGAAAGAACTCCATGTATAATACAGGTTGGTATTTTAAATGGGAATTAATTTCGTAAGATAGTTAAACCAGATCGCCCGGATTAATAGCTGTTTAATCTGATAAGACTGGCTATTTAGTTCTAGTTCAACCATGTCTCCTATGAGATCCATATGTCTTTGATGTTTCTGAATCCAATTTGATGGTTTCACCATGTAGATTGGTCACATGATTTCGAATGAGCGCAGCAGACACTAAACAGTGTAATTGATTCTAACTGATTGGAGTAATGTACAAAGTTTACAGTACTGTATTTACAAATAGTTAACGGGGGGCCATGAGTGGCCGAGTGGTCTAAAGCGCTCTCCGTTACGGATCACTGCCATCTCACCTCTGTCTGCGTGGGTTCGAGTCTAAGATTCGGCTAATGTAGTTATGTGAGAAAGCTTACCAGTAGCTTAACGTGGGTCGGTGGTTCTTTCTGGAGGTTTTCCAGGGTTATTCCTCCATCATTAATGCTGGCCGCCATGTATAGCCTATCGTGTGATGAAAAATGGCGTTAAATCATACAACAGCAAACAGGTAACACTATTTCATTAACTTGGATAAAGAATTCATGTTATCAGTACCATAACTTCACAAACAATAGGCTTACATATGAAACATTTACATCTTTTGCTACAGGGATCACACCAATGCTTCAAAAGGAAATATTTGTCAACGGTAGCCTAAGTGAATAATAAAGCGTGAATAGTTCTGTGCATGTGTTTCCATGTACATTTATAGAAGTTGTTATAAAATTAGCTTTTAAATGTGTTGTAAGTTTTCAATTTTATGAAAGTTTTCGAAACTAAAACAAAAATAAATTGGTTGTTCTAGTGGATGCTGATTCGATCTATTTCTTTTGGTAATTACCTTAATATAAGCACTGTACGTCTATCAATTATAATTAATCACTGTACGTCTATCAGTTTGAATTAATCACGGTACGTCTATCAGTTAGGATTAATCACTGTACGTCTATCAGTTAGAATTAATCACTGTACGTCTATCAGTTAGAATTAATCACGGTACGTCTATCAGTTAGGATTAATCACTGTACGCCTATCAGTTAGAATTAATCACTGTACGTCTATCAATTAGAATTAATCACTGTACGTCTATCAGTTAGAATTAATCACGGTACGTCTATCAGTTAGAATTAATCACTGTATGTCTATCAGTTAGGATTAATCACTGTACATCTATCAGTTAGAATTAATCACTGTACGTCTATCCGTTAGAATTAATCATTGTACGTCTATCAGAAATAATCCCGGTACGTCTATCAGTTAGAATTAATCACTGTACGTCTATCAGTTAGGATTAATCACTGTACATCTATCAGTTAGAATCAATCACTGTACGTCTATCCGTTAGAATTAATCATTGTACGTCTATCAGTTAGAAATAATTGCGGTACGTCTATCAGTTAGAATTAATCACTGTACGTCTATCAGTTAGAAATAATCCCGGTAAGTCTATCAGTTAGAATTAATCACGGTACGTCTATCAGCTAGAATTAATCACTGTACGTCTATCCATTAGAATTAATCATTGTACGTCTATCAGAAATAATCCCGGTACGTATATCAGTTAGAATTAATCACTGTACGTTTATCAGTTAGGATTAATCACTGTAATCTATCAGTTAGAATCATTGTACGTCTATCCGTAGGAATTAATCATTGTACGTCTATCAGTTAGAAATAATTGCGGTACGTCTATCAGTTAGAATTAATCACTGTACGTCTATCAGTTAGAAATAATCACTGTACGTCTATCAGTTGGAATTAATCACGGTACGTCTATCAGCTAGAAATAATCACGGTACGTCTATCAGTTAGAATTAATCACTGTACGTCTATCAGTTAGAATTAATCACTGTACGTCTATCAGTTAGAATTAATCACTGTACGTCTATCAGTTAGAATTAATCACTGTACGTCTATCAGTTAGAATTAATCATTGTACGTCTATCAGTTAGAATTAATCACTGTACGTCTACCAGTTAGAATTGATCACTGTATGTCCATCAGTTAGAAGTAATCACTGTACGTCTATCATAATTAATCACGGTACGTCTATCAGTTAGGATTAACCACTGTACGTCTATCAGTTAGAACTAATCACTATGTGAAGTTATGTATTGTAAAACTAATATGGTTACACAAACCTTAAGCGAGTTCCAGTTCTTGTGAACTTTCATGAATGATGTGATTACCTGCAATGAACGCATTTGTCCTAAATTTTGTTGCGACGCAATAATACAAAGCCCTTGTCTACATGTACATTGCATATTTTTTAATTTATTAATTTGATAACTATAATTATGAGAAAATAAATTATCAAACACATGAAATCAAAACTTTTTATTTCTGGGATATTAATATTTTGAAAGACACACATTCAATACATGTTGGTATTTTCATCCGGGCATGTTTTCGCCACATGCACTAATACCATGCCTGGCACACGCTTGTTTTAAATCGCAAGCGTTGAATGACACACACTTGCTAAATTGTCTAATAAATATAAATACTTTTGGAAAGGCACGAGTGTTTTCTACTTTGGATGTTTTTGTACGAGATATGTTATTATTATCTTTATTTAAGAACTGAAATTGATCTACATTTTTTCAATACTACATCACAAGAACATTAAAGTATCTCGCAGTCTGACATACATACATACATACATACATACATACATACATACATACATACATACATACATACATACATACATACATACATACATACATACAGATGGAGAGAGAGAGAGAGAGAGAGAGAGAGAGAGAGAGAGAGAGAGAGAGAGAGAGAGAGAGAGAGAGACAGACAGACAGACAGACAGAGACAGACAGACAGAGACAGACCACACAAGGAGTTAAGACAAATTACATAAGAGAGACCATAGAACTGTTGGTAGGATAGCTGGTTATATTTCATGTCATTGAAAGACACGAAGAATATAAATTGAAAGTGATAACATATAATCAATATAAATTGAAAGTGATAACATATAATCAATATAAATTGAAAGTGATAACATATAATCAATATAAATTGAAAGTGATAACATATAATCAATATAAATTGAAAGTGATAACATATAATCAATATAAATCAGGTTTCCCTCTCAAAACTCTTCCTTTCTTTCGTGTTAAGTTTACTGTCCCCTACATCGTCTTTTAACCGAATGAATATTTACAACATTGATATGAAACACGCGCCAACTGAATGTTATGAACAATCGGTAAAACGATAATAAGTTAGGCAGAGGACATCAGCGTGCAGAAGGGACAGGACATTAACTTGGACATTGTAAACAGAAGGGACTTGAAATTAAGTTGGACATTGAAAATAGACATACTGGAAATTAAGTTCAACATTGAAAACAGACGTACTGGAAAATAAGTTGGACATTGCAAATATAGGTACTGGAATAATAATTGGACATTGCAAATAGATACACAGGAAAACAAATTGGACACTCTAAATATAGAGTACTGGAAAAGAATTCATTGGACGTTGCAACAAGAGGTACTGGAAAATAAATTGGACACTGTAAATAGAGAGTACTCTAAAAGCATATACATATAGCATAGTTCTTCCACCTGTTCATTTGAGATGTACTTTATAGGTAGCTCCCAGGCAGGAAGAATAATCTATGGGTCTAACAAAGAATGAATTTTCTTGTCATTAACCAGTCAGTGTCCTAAATAGGTAGTTAATTAGTAAGTGTGTAGCTGTTCTAACGTGCTGGTTCTGGACGGGGCCAAAACTAAGTCAGCTATGCGAATTGCAATTGCATCGTACAGGTCATTTGTCTTTTGTTGCAGAGTTAATACGCCAGTCCCCTAAAGGCTATGGTGAGAAATGGCCCCCTACCTGCTTAATGTTCTACATTACTCCTTACAAGAAAACATCAAAGGCAGATCATCCACAGGTGTACACATGTGATTCATGTGAACCACGTACAAGCGGACCCCGACAGAATGTTGAGTTTTTACAAGGCATGAGGAACAATAAAACTGGTCTCTGAACGATGCTAACAACTTGTTATCCAAGTCGTTAATTTATTTGCCGCACATTATATATTAATTGCCGGGGAAATGAATGCGTTGTGCGTAATGCTAATGAATATGAATGTGTGTGTGTGTGTGTGTGTGTGTGTGTGCGCGTGTGTGTGTGTGTGTGTGTGTGTGTGTGTGTGTGTTCGGTTCTTTGTTGTGGACAAGGTCGGACATGTCATATGTAATAGTATTTTTAAGCAGGAAGGTGTATAGTGACATTCAGGTTTTAAGTAGGTATTTTTAGCGACGTTAATGTTAGTCATTAACTTCAACATTTCGTGAATTTCAACTTTCTCCACCGAACACACAAACATTTCTCTAGAATGACTCCATAACGCCCCAGAAAAGGGTTAACGATGCCTTTCGAGATCAACCGAGATTGTATAGACCTTTTTAAAATAGCAAATCATTGTCATTGATGACAGCTAAGATCATGTTGTTGTTGTTATTGTTGTTGTTGTTTATCTTCGATAATCAATTTTAAATTACAGCCCTGCTTGGTACCGATTCTTACTCCGTCCAACATATTTTTTCGTTAACAGGAGGATGTTTGACCAATGATGTACACATTCTGAGAAAAACGAATCATTCGAAACAGCAAAGACGGTCAGGTAGGAAGAAAGAACGATGACAACAAATCTGCTGGTTCAGTCGGAACATCTCGTTGAGTTTCTATAAATTTCATCACAGGGATAATTCGATTGTGTGATACAGCGTAAAATGTGTGAAACCGGCAGCAAACTCACTCACAAGCTAAGTAGATCCATGTCAAAAACATTGTGAAAAATCATTATGGAATTGGTTCAACAAATTCATTTTTAAAGAAAGTACGAGCGTAATGAGATTGGTTCACCATCTTGTTTCAATTAATTAACTATAACTAAATGAGGCGTCCCCTCAGTCCGACATCTTTCTTTTGCTGCATCAAAGGAACTCTCGATCTTAGAACACTGACATAGTTTTATTATAACTTACATCGCAACACTCTACCAATATAATTCAGTATAATTCTCAAGTAGAGCTTTTTTTTTTGTTTTGCTAAGGAATTTGCCTCGTGGAAAGCATTATTATGTCCTCTGATTTTCTGTCAAATAAAGCATAATGTATGAGTTTAGAGTTTTAATGCAAGTTTGAGTACACAGAGTTAACTGAACCTTTGGACCGTAATATTAAGTAATGGATGCCAAAACACGAATGGAAGTTGTAACGGGATTTTTGTTTTCGTCGGCATACGTTACATGTTCGGAGTTCGTGCATATATATATATATATATATATATATATATATATATATATATATATATATATATATATATATATATATATATATATATAATGAACTTCGTATCATAAAAAAAGGAATAAATGACAACAAAGCAAAGTTAGTTGCTTTCATTTTAATTTCAAATAAGTGTTTGTTTGTCTATTTTATTGTACCCAGTGGGATGGGTGGACGGGCACAAATTCAAAACAAAATTATTTCCTTTCTTATTTGTATGTATGGATAAATTGAGCAAATATGATAGACAATATTGACTAGTAATGACAATATTGACTAGTAATGACAATATTGACTAGTAATGACAATATGGACTAGTAATGACAATATGGACTAGTAATGGCAATATTGACTAGTAATGACAATATTGACTAGTAATGACAATATGGACTAGTAATGACAATATGGACTAGTAATGACAATATGGACTAGTAATGGCAATATTGACTAGTAATGACAATATGGACTAGTAATGACAATATTGACTAGTAATGACAATATGGACTAGTAATGACAATATGGACTAGTAATGACAATATTGACTAGTAATGACAATATTGACTAGTAATGACAATATGGACTAGTAATGACAATATGGACTAGTAATGGCAATATTGACTAGTAATGACAATATGGACTAGTAATGACAATATTGACTAGTAATGACAATATTGACTAGTAATGACAATATGGACTAGTAATGACAATATGGACTAGTAATGACAATATTGACTAGTAATGACAATATTGACTAGTAATGACAATATGGACTAGTAATGACAATATGGACTAGTAATGACAATATTGACTAGTAATGACAATATGGACTAGTAATGACAATATTGACTAGTAATGACAATATTGACTAGTAATGACAATATTGACTAGTAATGACAATATGGACTAGTAATGACAATATTGACTAGTAATGACAATATGGACTAGTAATGACAATATTGACTAGTAATGACAATATTGATTAGTAATGACAATATTGACTAGTAATGACAAGCTTTCAGTTTACGCACACATACACTAAGATATCAACTTGGAAACAAAAACAAACATTAAAATTAACAAGCAAGAGCTTCTAGCAACTAAACACAGATACAATGCTCAACATAAAAATATATGTATATAAATATTTTACTTTGAATAAGCAAGATATGTCAGTTTGTGTTTTCTCTCTCTCTCTCTCTCTCTCTCTCTCATATATATATATATATATATATATATATATATATATATATATAATAATAATAATAATAATAATAATAATAATAATAATAATAATAATAATGAGGACTTTGTATAGCGCCTAATCTTTCGAAACTCTAAGCGCTTTACACCATCAATAATGATATTAGTACACTACAGAAAAATAAGAGACATCTACGGGCAGTAGATCACGTCATTAATAATAATAATAATAATAATAATAATAATAATAATAATAATAATAATAACGCTACTACTACTACTACTACTAATAACAATACTACTACTACTACTACTACTACTACTACTGCTAATAATAATAATAATAATAATAATAATAATAATAATAATAATAATAATAATAATGATAATAACACTACTATTAATAATAATAATAACACTACTACTACTACTACTACTACTACTACTACTACTAATAATAATAATAATAATAATAATAAATAATAATAATCCTAATCATAAACTTTCTTTAACGAGGACAACACATTTGGTCATTACTGACACATCAGACCATGTGATTATGAGTTTTAGTAATTGGCTATCTTAAAAATATTATAAAAATACAAGACCATGTACATCATCAGGTATCGTCGCAAACTCAATCATACATATTAAAACAGGATTGACCATGTGTGACTTTACTGGGAAACATATACACAAATGAACAAATGAGATAGTATTGAGCTATTTCGTTGTAATTATCGAGTTGCAGTAGGACTAATCTAGATGCAAATTTTCATATGCATTGGGCCTTGGATAAAATGCACCAGGAAAACATCACGATGTCACGTCATGCAATGAGGACTGCCATATTGTCTTCTTCCAGTCGACCCGGTCTTTGGTAGACAATCATATTATATTATACTATATTATATTATATTATATATATACATATATATACATATATATATTTATACATATATATACATATATATACATATATATATATATACATATATATACATATACATATATATACATATATATACATATATATACATATACATATATATACATACAATGCTCAACATATATATACATATATATATATATACATACATATATATATATATATATATATATATATATATATATATATATATATATATATTTATATATATATATATATATATATATATATATATATATATATATATATATATATATATATATATATATATATATATATATATATATATATATATATATATATACAAAATGTACTAACTGGCCGGGTAACTTATACACTCAGTTGGATATTTTAGAAGGCGGTACTTCGTTCAGTTCTGCTGGATGTTGCGACTGTAAATAATCGTTAATGTCTAAGTATAGTGCAATACGTTTAGCGACGGTGAATATTATATATGTAGATCCATGTGCACAGTACAGTGTGTCGAGGAGGCCATGTTTACAGGAAAACTCGACCGTTTTATGTACAATTAGCTCTGTGTTTATTAGTGATGATTTAGTGGGCATTTTGCTGTATTTACGATAGATAGCTTTTTATGTTGTTTTGTGTGACATTTTAACACCGGGTAAATAAGTTGTTAGCTTTGTACGGTATTGTCATTTGCAAAGACAAGAGATGCTTTAGAAATAATGATACAAAGAGGCCGCTTAGTATGGCTGGCAGTCTACGTTAAGTGGGACTATTTAAAAAAAAATGTTTTACAGTTTGTAGATTTTAATTAAAACCAATATTAGGATACCAATAAAGTGGTTACATATTTAAACTCAAGGCTGACTAATTTATAAAGTATAGAAAAGTCAACCACTAATTGTTGTAGAATATACAGGCATATATCTGTACAGCATTTACAGAAAGACATGAGAGCAGTGAATATTAAAATAGACTGCTCATTTTCGGGATTGTCATAATCTTTGGAACTAAACTTACGTCGTTGCTATTGGCTTAACATAAAACGCTGTTTATGACCTATACAGGCCTTCATACCTTTTTTTTTACTGTCAGTGTTTGTCACGACTGAGCTGAATCCATTTTATTTACAAACAGTATGTAAAGTAAACCTGCTCATATTAAATTTATACAGACTCCACTTCCCAATACCACTATCTGGATTAATTATAAGTGTTAGTGGCACATCATTTTCACTACATCATCATCATCATTAGTCTCTTGGCCAACGTTCCCTCTAAGCGAATGGTAGATGTGCGCGCAATGCTACCTGCCGTTGTTTGTGCCCCTCGGGACATGATTTCTGCTCTTGATCCCTCTTCGGTGATTATGGAACCAAGATATTTGAACTGGCCCACTGTTTCTAGTTCCTGTCTTCTGATTTTAATCTTGGCTGAGATTTGTTTGCTAATATTTGTCATCAGCTTTGTCTTCTCAGCGCTTATCTCGATGTCAAATCTGGAAGATGTTTCCTCCAGGTTCTTCACTTAGGTGGCAAGTTCGTCTGCACTGCCTGCCAGCCCATCAATGTCGTCTGCAAAGCGGAAGTTGGTGATGTTAAGTCCTCCAATGCTAACTGGAATCACATCACAATGTAGTTCCAGTCTATTTTTAGAACATTTTTTTCCTCTCTCATTTTGGTGGTGATAGAAGAGTTATATTGATGCTTATTTGGTAGGGATTTAAAGGTAATTGTTTATTCTTGAGAATATGAGCAGAGAGAGTGGTTGTCAGTGTGTAATTTGGCGACAGTGCACATGGAGTAATAAGGCCTTGGTAATGATCCGGAAGTGAAATATGTGGTCTGTGTACATGCTGTTATGTTTACAGTGCAGCAGCTCACCAAAATGCCGGTCAACCCTTGACAAGAATTTCACCGTGAAGTCATCTTTGGGGGTATTTTAGATTTTCATATGATTTGTAATGATTGTCACACTGTGGAAAGGTCAGTGCTGAGAAATATATGTAGAGAACATATAGTAAAATTAATTGTGGTGTATGGCCAACTGACCCACAGTGGTTTTCCAGGGCGTCGCTCAGGATGCACTCTGAGTAGATGTTGAAACGTGTGGGTGACAGGAGATAGCCTTGACACACTCCATCTGTGGTCTGGAACCAACCTCCCACATAACCTTGGGCAATTATTGCAGTGGTAGCCTTGGCGTACATCTCCTTGATGATATTGGTCAACGTTTGACCCATATTGTATTTCTTCATTGTAGTCCACAATGCCTCATGACACACTATGTCAAAATCCTTTTGGAAATCTATGAACACATGACAGATATCTTGTTGATGTTGAGAGTACTTTTCACACAGAACCCTGAGATTGAATATTTGTTTTGATGTTTTGCTTTCATTCTGAAACTCGGCCTGTTCTTCAGCGATTATTTATTCTGCTTGTGGTTTCGTCTATTCAAGATGATCTGCAGCATCACCTTATTAGCATGGCTGAACAAACTGAGAGTTCTGTAGTTTTGGCACAGATGGAGATTGCCTTTTCGGGGGAGTGTTATAATCAGTGACTGGGTCCATTGTGTTGGCCATTCACATGTCTGCCAGATCTTGTTGCACATTTTTGTTAATATCGCTATCGCTGATTACACCCCTCCCCATTTTTGATACGTTCAGCTGGGATGTTCTCTACTCCAGCTGCCTTCTCATTCTTCAGTGATCGTATTGCTAACTCCACCACTTCTCTGAGAATGGGAAAATCATCATCATTTGAGGAGTTTGGAACTTTAAGCACCTCTTGCTCTCCTGTCGACTGATGGTTGTAGAGTTCTTTAAAATACTTAGTCCATATTTCTGCAGTGTCTCTTGCTTCTGTGAGGCATTTTCCATTTTTTTTTTGTCTTGAATGGTACTGACTCTTGGCTGCTTCTGTCTGGTGAGGTCTTTCACAATTTGGATTGCCTTATTGCTGTTATTCTTAATCATATTGCTCTTCATTTATGTGCACTTTTGTCCAATCTAATCTTCGTTTGCTTTCTTCAAGTTTTTTCCCCCTGATATTCTTGTTTATTTCTAGGTGCCCCTGCTGTGTGTCCGGTGTTTTTTTTTTAATATATCGTCAGGCATCACACAACTTCAGAATACCCAGGGAATTTTCTTTGGACGATAGAGGCCAATGTTATCCCCCATACTGCATATAGCTGTACTCCACATCAGAATTTAAACGCAAAGAGTTAGGGAACTTTTTATTTGAAGTGCTTTCTTCGCACACTAACTGGTAAATGGTGCAATTTACGTAACTGAAAGCAATGTGACGCCGCTGTTACCATCACAATCTGAGTAACATCCCCCACCCACCTTTACCCATTGCGCTTAATATCTTCCTTTGGCGATAAACGCTAAATATATTTTGAGGTGTATTTTGAAAACTACTTTTATGCAAAACCGTTGGTTTTCAGACCAGGCCACATTTTGCATGTAGTAAAAACTATGTTTATCTGACAGCTCAGGCCACGTTTCCTGTCACAGATCTCTAACAGTCCGTGCCACATGTTTCCTGCCACAGTCTGAACGGGCGGTTAACTATCATTGGTATTAATTTAGTTGTCATTCAAAGGTGTTCTGTACCATTGCGACAATTAATGAACACTGTTCCTGGACTGTTAGCGGCACGCCTATGTACGTGCCTTTAGCACCCGTCAGTGTAGTTAATGATTGGGAATCGATGTTAGATGAAAATTAGGTCTAAGTACACGTAACCGCGGGCTAGATAAAATACAGTGTCATTCATTTTATACATGTCCCAATATGGAATGACATTTTAATGCAAATATCTGACATGCATAACTTGTCTTTTGCGTTGAATCAATATATAAACCATTTAAAGTTATTTTACGGTAATAATTTCAGATTAGACAGTAGCGGCATAAACAAGTCATGATCTCTGTTAATTATATTTAGTAGGAACTTATTAACTGTATATTTAACTAATGCTTAAAGCTAAATCATAGGCTTGTATTGGACACGTATATCCGGTAATGTTTATTATACCTTATCACACACACACACACGAGAGAGAGAGAGAGAGAGAGAGAGAGAGAGAGAGAGAGAGAGAGAGAGAGAGAGAGAGAGAATGCTTAACAGCCAGCCTGTAATTTACAAGAAAAATGTTTACTGATACAAATGTGTAGGTCACACTTACCTATAATTAAGGTCACTGTCTTCGATTTACAAAGGTATTGCTTCTTCCAGAGAGTCATCTTTAATATATTCAATTTGTACTATTTCTATTTCTATTTCTATTTCTATTTGTACTATTTCTTGGCACATATTTCCTGTATTTCTTCTGTTCCAATTATTTTTCTTAATTTTATTAAAGAGTATAATCGTGTAATTCTATACAGAACCAGATTGTTTGGATCAAACGTTTCATGGAATTTTAGGGTGACTACACTAGGTTTGGCCTAAATTATAAAAAACAATTTGAAACTTTAGGCGCTCATGTTAAATCAGAGTTTAAGATTCAGTTTGTTAGGATTTTATTTTAGGTTGGAAAGTCTGAAACTTACTGACATGTTTTTAGTGAAAAATTATTGATAAAATACACAAACCATCAGTATACAGTTGTTTCTGCATTTTTTCCCCATAAACATGTAAAACTGGCATACAATTGTATCTGCATTATCCGTTAAACACGTTAAATGCCATACAATCGTATCAGCATTTACCCAAAAACACGTTAAATGCCATACAATTGTATTTGCATTATCCGATAAACACATTAATGCCATAAAATTGTATCTGCATTACCCGATAAACACATTAATGCCTTACAATTGTATCTGCATTACCCGATAAACACGTTAATGCTTTACAATTGTATCTGCATTACCCGATAAACACGTTAATGCTTTACAATTGTATCTGCATTACCCGATAAACACGTTAATGCTTTACAATTGTATCTGCATTACCCGATAAACACGTTAATGCTTTACAATTGTATCTGCATTACCCGATAAACACGTTAATGCTTTACAATTGTATCTGCATTACCCGATAAACACGTTAATGCTATACAATTGTATCTGCATTACCCGATAAACACGTTAATGCTTTACAATTGTATCTGCATTTCCTGATAAACACATTACATGCCATGCAATTGTATCTACATTTTCCGATACACACGTTAAAGTTCATGCAATGTTATCTGCATTTCCCATAAACACATTAATGCCATACAATTGTATCTGCATTGCCCAGAAAAAAACACATTACATGCCATACAATTGTATCTGCTTTTCCCGATAAACACATTAATGCCGTACAATTGTATCTGCTTTTCCCGATAAACACATTTCATGCCATACAATTGTATCTGCATTCACCGAAAAACACATTACATACCATACAATTGTATCTGCTTTTCCCGATAAACATGTTAAATTCCATACAATTTTATCTGCATTATCCAATAAACACGCTAATGCCATACAATTGTATCTGCATTACCCGATAAACACATTAATGCCATAAAATTGTATCTGCATTACCCGATAAACACATTAATGCCATACAATTGTATTTACATTGCCAAATAAACACGTTAAATTCCATACAATTTTATCTGCATTTCCAGATAAACACATTGGATAGTTCTTGCTTCCTCTCCTTTCTCCTCTTCCGCAGTTTCGCATCCTCTTCTAAAGATCCAATTTTTACCGTCTATTTCGCATTACTTTGCAATGGGTTATCTTCCTGTTAGTGAGGAGATACCTGCTACTCGAGATGTCTTGAGTTGGCAGGGTATGATTCCCCCGTAGTAGTAATATAGGCTACTATAGCGTCAAGGGAAAATCCAGTCAAAAAGGGTTTCGGCTACTATGGCGTCAAAATTTAGCGTCAAGGGAAAATCCAGTCAAAAAGGGCTTGGGGCACTATAGCGTCGAACATAGTGCGGCACTATAGCGTCAAGTGGAATTTAACATGGGAACTATTTGTGACTATCTAGCGACAAGGAAAATTGAACATGGGAAATATTATTTGTATTTGGGACTGTCTAGCGACAAGAGAAATAGAGGCAAACAAAGCTAATGTCTTTTCGAGGCATATGAGTGGCCCTGAAAACAAACCACACAATCTCCTATCAAAACAGAAGGGAAGGAAAATAAAATCACACAATCTCCTATACACAGAAGGAAAGGAAAACAAAACAAGGATAATTAAGGACACCATACATTCTATGTGAAATATGTTCATTGTTTTCATTCATTCATCAATTTAGTAAAATGGTAGTGTGATATTTATTGTCGACTGACTTCTTGACATATTTCAAATTTAAGGGATATCCTGTGTTTCTCAGTAAAACGCTACAAACAATGTTGCCAAGTTTTAACAAATCTATGTCGAAGGGGAAAAAAGCAGCACCAAAATGTGTATTGTTCTATCGACAATCTAAGCTGTGTGTTTTGATTTGAAATTCAAAGTTAACCATAGGCAGGGTCATAAAGTGCAATGTCACTCGCGTCAGTCATTGTTACATTGTTACAATTCTTCCGAACGTGTGTTTTGGTTCTGGTATTTTTATTTAAAAGTTAGCCATACGCAGGCCATGAATGAAATAGTTTGGATTTGTTTCCTTTCTAAAAAAAAACGGTAGATCTCATGCTTAAAAACATTTCCGTGACACATTGCAGTACCAAAAATAAAGATCAAGCTCCGATACCAGAATTGTACAAGTTTGTCAACTCAAGATTTTCATTTCATCCAACGATTTACTGATTGACTATTTGTATGGGTGTAGCGTTTGAAAAACAAATTACATGACAAACGAAAATTATGGTGCCTACTGATTAAAATTTTGGAGAGGTATCTTCAAACGGGAACATCTACCATTAGGATTTCAATCAAACGTATTACGACGAAAAGAGAGAGAGAGAGAGAGAGAGAGAGAGAGAGAGAGAGAGAGAGAGAGAGAGAGAGAGAGAGAGAGACTAGGTTATACCTACTTTTAAAAAGAATCAGGACACTTACGCTTGTTTTTGTGGTATATTTTCCCTTAGAAAAATTCAAAGAAACACACATCCCACTTAGAAAATCAAATCCATAGGAAAGGTCCACGATTTTAAAATATCACCAGAGTGAACCGATGACAAATACGACTAAAACGTTCTCACAAAATAGTTAATCCAAATACGCTGTGATTTATTTGACTATAAAATTGACATAATGTTTGTGTGATCGCCCAGGATACGATTGTTCTTGCTTTAGTTTTACTTCTTTTTCATATAAATAATCTAGCGGTGAAACACGACCTATCTCGAAATTAGGTGAAGAGCTACTGAAGTCAATTCGAAGTGAAAGCGGTAAGAAAATTAATCTAGCCAATGAAATTGTTTGTGATGAGTGATGCATTGTTTTGTACGAAGGTGGTGTGGCAAAATAATAAATACGCTCTCAAGTTGTTCCCATTGCAGTGCAGATTGGAATGTGAACTTAAATCCCTCCGATGTTTATTGTAACATTTCTTCTTACCACATCAAGTACTGAATGGTAACACTACTCGTACCATTTCTTTTTACCACATCAGCTACTGAACGGTCAGAGTACTGGTTCGCATTTTGAAACTGACTTTTTTAGTTGTATCTCATTTAAACATTTTGACGTACACACTCACATCGGTATAGTCAGGAGTGGTGCAGTATTAAGTGGCATGGTTTTTTGTTTCTTTTTTTTCTTTTCTTTTCAAACTTGTGAATCTGGGATTTGTACAAATTAACGAAGCAAATTAAGTGAACCTCAAGGATAAAAATCCAAGTTGTCTGTCTATTGATGTGAATATTTACACCAAAACAATATGACCTGCAAAACACAAAGATATACGGCAAGCATGATTAGAATGAACACAACAACACCTAACTAATAACAAAGAGATGTTTTTCTTCACGTTCGCGTAACTTAGAGTTTCAATCCTCTTTCAAGACAAACTTGATATCGTTTTGTGAGCGTGAAATTAAAATACTGAAAAAACTTAAGCGTTTTGCTAAAGACTATAGTATATATAATTTAAGCAACAACTAAACAACATAAATACCGTTACAAAAATAGAAAGCCCGAAATCGTCTATTAAAAAAGAAATGCGTTAAAAAAATAATTAAAGATTAACGATGGCTAAGCAATAAAACCGAATTTAAGAAAGACAATGACATTTGTATATAGGCCTCTCACTTTGATATTGTATGCGGATGTAATCTGCCATGTATTAACAGCTTGAAAAAAGGTATATGCAAAGAGAAACCTCAATGCAAACTGGCTTTTTCAGATTTATTCCTTCTTATTATTTTTTGGGAACAAACCTAAACACTATTCAAGGGTGGAACAGGGAAAATACACATATCAAAACAAACCATACAATTTACTATCCACACACTGGAAGCAGCCAAAACAAAGCACATGTCTACTATCCAAAATCACACAATCTACCAACCACACGGGAAACAGGCAATGCAAACCACATAATCTACTATCCAAAAATACACAATCTACCATCCACACACACGGGACGCAGCCAATGCAAACCACATAATCTACTATAAAAAATCACACCATCTACCATCCACGTACGGGAAGCAGCCAATGCAAACCAGATAATCTACTATAAAAAATCACACCATCTACCATCCACGCACGGGAATCAGCCAAAATAAACAACATATTATACAATCCAATTTTATAAAATATTCCATCCACATACGGTAAGCAGCTAAAACAAACCACATAATTTACTATCCAATATCATACAATCTACCATCCACAAACGGGGAAGCAGCCAAAATAAAACATACAATTTACTATCCACACACGGGAAGCAGCCAATGCAAACCACATAATCTACTATGCAAAATCACACAATCTACCATCCACGCACGGAAAGCAGCCAAAACAAAAAACATATTCTACAATCCAATATCATAAAATCTTTCATCCACACACGGGTAAGCAGCTAAAACAAACCACATAATTTACTATCCAATATCATACAATCTACCATCCACAAACGGGGAAGCAGCCAAAATAAAACATACAATTTACTATCCACACACGAGAAGCAGCCCCCCCCCCCCAAAAAAAAAAAAACCCCATACAATTTACTATTCACACACGGGAAGCAGCCAAAACAAACTGCATAATCTACTATCCAATTTCATGCAATATACCATCCACAAACGGGGAAGCAGCCAAAATAAAACATACAATTTACTATCCATACACGGGAAGCAGCCAAAACAAACCATATAATCTACTATCCAATTTCGTGCAATCTATCATCCACGAACGGGGAAGCAGCCAAAATAAAACATACAATTTACTATCCACACACGGGAATCAGCCAAAACATACCACATAATATACAATCCAATATCATAAAATCTTCCATCCACACACCGGTAAGCATCCAAAACAAACAACATAATCTTCTATCCAAAATCACACAATCTACCATTCACACACACGTGGAAGGAGCCAAAGCAAACCACATAATCTACTATCTAAAATCACAGCATCTACCATCCACACACAGGAAGCAGCCAAAACAAACCACATAATTTACTATCCAATATTATACAATCCACCATCCACACACGGGAAGCACCCCAAAAAAACCCATACAATTTACTATTCACACACGGGAAACAGCCAAAACAATCCACATAATCTACTATCCAATTTCATGCAATATACCATCCACAAACGGGGAAGCAGCCAAAATAAAACATACAATTTACTATCCACACACGGGAAGCAGCCAAAACAAACCACATAGTCTACTATCCAATTTCATGCAATCTACCATCACAAACGGGGAAGCAGCCAAAATAAAACATACAATTTACTATCCCCACACGGGAAGCAGCCAAAACAAACCACATAATCTACTATCCAATTTCATGCAATCTACCATCCACAAACGGGGAAGCAGCCAAAATAAAACATACAATTTACTATCCACACACGGGAATCAGCCAAAACATACCACATAATATACAATCCAATATCATAAAATCTTCCATCCACACACCGGTAAGCATCCAAAACAAACAACATAATCTACTATCCAAAATCACACAATCTACCATCCACACACACGGGGAAGGAGCCAAAGCAAACCACATAATCTACTATCCAAAGTCACAGCATCTACCATCCACACACGGGAAGCAGCCAAAACAAACAACATAATTCACTATCCAATATCACACAATCTGTCATCCACACTCGGTAAGCAGCTTAAACAAACCACATAATTTACTATCCAATATCACACCATCTACCATCCACACACCGGTAAGCAGCCAAAACAAAACATACAATTTACTATCCCCACACGGGGAAGCAGCCAGAAAAAATCAACAATTTAATCTACTATCCAAAATCACACAATCTACCATCCACACACACGGACAAGAAGCCAAAACAAAACATACAATTTACTATCCATACACGGGGAAGCAGCCGAAAAAAACGGGTTAGTGTTGGAAACGCTTGGATAGTTTGATTTGAGGGATAGAAAGAAGTCAAAGAGCATCTATATTTTTAAAAAATGTAAAACAAACGACAGACGCATTGGTTTCAAAAGACATTGTTTATTCAAATAACAAATAACTAACACAACACATTTTTTTTTTCAACTAACAAACATTGATTCCAAGAAGCAGTGTACGAACTACGGTTCAAACGGTAATAAAGTTCCCAAAGTATCCATTTTGTGTGTGGCCTTTTTTTCTTCACAGGTGATGTTAAATCATCAATTCGATTCAGACTTTTTGTTTGGAAAAGTCTGCCAAGTAACTGTTTGCTTCGTCTCCTTAATCTTGGCCAAGAGAGCTTCGATCTGATCAATTTCTCGAGCAAACAATGGAGGAGAGGAATGATCACACAAGTCTTTATACCACTGAAGTAACACGGTTTCTTCTGAGATGAGACTCTAAGCTTCGTTCAGATAAACGTCCAATGTTTCTTCTTGATTCATCATCAAACATGTATCGTGTTGAATTTGACTGGGATGATCGTTTTGACATCCATAACAATCTTTCTTAATCATGTCCCTCATTTTATCCTCCAAGTGTTTGGCAAAACAGGTGACTAAATGTTGTTCCTGTTCTGGACATCTGGACAGCATTATCACTACTTCTTCTTTTTGGTCTTGGGGATTTGCTTTCTCCGTAACTTCCCATTCCATTTCCATTGAGTCTCCACTGTTCAAATAAGGACAAGGGGCTTCCATAGTTTCTAATAGTCTAGAATGACTTCTCTCAAACTGTTGATTTCTATGGTATTATCAAATTCAGCATACAGAATGACATTCACCGTTTCTTCAAGAGCCCCTGCAAACTGAAGTTCCACACGCAGTTGCCCAAATTTTAAAGGGTGGAAATGTCCCTCGTCGCTGCCTTGGTCTGGAGTGAAATCAAAGGCCAACAAAGTGTAACTTCCTGCATAGTCGTCGTAAGAAATACAGTGACTGGTGTTGGTTCCTAACTGTCCTGAGGATTCGTACAGCGACAAGTACGATCTAAAGTATTTCTTCTGGGAAAAGTCGAGTTCGAAGGGTCGGGTACACAAAGATTTTCGAGGTACGCTCGGTAAGGGTAAGTATCCATGCTACTGCTGACCAGTTTTTTATTCATGTACAAATCGCTGAACAAGGAATGCATGAAATTGTTGACGGGAGCTACACGGACATCGGCTCCTGGAACGGAGTTGTCCGTTTTAATCGCTTTCACTTTCAAATACAAGTAACTGCTGTTCTGATCGATGTAATCTTCGGGTTGCCCTTTGATTGAAAACTCCATGGGAGCTGACTCCGCCAAAGAGGAGACGGAATGAAATTCAACCCATTGGGCTTCTTGCATGGTCATCATAGTGGATGGCATGGCAAAGAGATCTAGTTCCGACTTGGAACAGGCACAAGATTCTTGGTGCATCAATTTTTCTCAGTCTCTATGTTTTGCTTTTAATAATCAAATATGTCTAAGTCTCGAACGGTTCTTTTTTTCTTAGTCTTTCTAACTTTAGAGGTATGGAGACTTTTGGAAGGATGTCTTCGTAGTCGCTTTCTGCCTTGTCCTTGCTGTATCCTAAGGGAAGCAGGAATGCCAGACTCGGTACCGTTCAGAGCATTTATAGGACTTTCTCGTTGACCCAAACTTTCTTTACCCGTTTGAAGCAAGACATTTGTGCCTGCTCTCAAGAAAGCTTCTTTGGGGTTTTGTTTGTCAGTGAGAACATTTTGAACAAATTCGTTGCCGTGAGTCAATGCGGCATCTTTGAAGGCGTGCAATCCTCGTGTCACCATCGGTTACAAAACAGAGACCACGGAACGAAAGGATGAGTTAAACATATCTCCCAAACCATGTCCTCGTTGTCGAGCGACTCCTCGGTACACAGGATACATCAATTTTCAGTTGTTACAGAATCGATTTTGAAAATGGAGTTTCACTGTGACTTTCCCTTTGGTAAATGGAATATTTTGTCCTAGATCTCCTTTTATAGTTATGTTGACACTGTCAAAATACGACTTACTGACAGGCAAATAATGAGGACGGACAAATTCGCGGTGAACATGATAGGTATTTCCACCTTCCTCGTCAGTGATCATGGCAGAATCCACTTTGAAAGGAATGACACGCAGTAACGGCACAGAGGTATGTCCCACGACGCTGTATTCCACCACATCGGAGTACAAAAAGATCAAGTTGAGTCCTTGGTTCATTTCTACAGGGAATCGAAAATATTTCGCAAAATCCAAGTTACTGGATATTGCTGGTATTTCTTTTTTCTTGACCAACCTGAAGTCTCCACCCAAACTATCATACAATTCAGGACAAAAGGTAATGGCCATTATTTTATCCTCGGAAAATTTGATCATTAGTTTACGAGCCACTTTATGGTACTCAAAGGTAACACTTTTTTTTGGCTTTCTCCATGGCTTTACCAAACAAAGTATTGAACCTGGTTACAATCGTATTCACTAAATGTTGACCACTAAAATAATAACCTGCAGGAATGGTTAATAGATAGGTGGACCGTTTAGTTTTGGGGTCCTGTGTTTTCTTCGGGTCACTGACAGTGATCAGTGATGCGTTCGTCTAAGATTTGCAATTGCTCGTCATACACTTGTACTGAAAAACTGTATTGATTTTCGACGATGTTTTTGATTTGTGTAGGGTGTATAATGTCCATTCAAGCCACTTCCCAATGAGCATCTTGATCCAAAATGAAAGACTTGTGGTAATTTAGCCGTGTAACAGCACAACGTGTTGTTAGGAAACACCTCCATGGAACTGTCACTGGGTAACGTTAATTAAATTTGGTTAATATTGTTGTTCATAATTCCAAAGTTTTCCTGTCCGAGAAGTCACTCGAGGTTAAAGGTGTGTCTAAAAGAGGATTGTGGTTGACGGGGTGACTGTTTGGAGAATGACTGACATTGGACGCAAGGCTCCCAATATTGTTACTGTTGTTCCCGTTGTAAGAGTATTTCAGGGAAGGATTGGGAAGAAGATAACCGATGCAACTGCTGCGTAAAATGGTCCACAATTGTTTGTCTCCTTGTTGCAAACTCAAATTAGCAATGGCTGCACCGATGACACAATACACCACACAAATTTGACATAAAAAGACGATTTGGATGTTTTTGACACGTTCTTCACACATCACCCACAAGGGTTGCTTTTGTAAATCTTGCAGAGAAGAAGTGGGTGAAGGAGTAGTCACTGTGGTAGCTGAAGCTGTATTGAAGGGCATGATGGTCACTTCTTTTTATAGTCGATGACTTGCGACGCGTCAATCCAAGAATCAAAACTGGGAGGATATCCTTTCCAACGAACTTTGACTTCTTTGACACGCCTTTTACCTACTTTACGGGTTCTTCGTTCGAGAATGCTTTCAATGTCGTACACGTCGTCTTCTTTTTTGGTGACACGTTGTAACTCAGGCAAGTAAAACATTCCTTTTAAGACTTCTCCGTTCGTGTCTTCCAATGTATAGACGGTAGGATGACGATCACTTACTCGTCCAGTAACACGAAACAATTCGGTGGTCCAGTTGCGTAAGTAACCTTTGTCGAAAGTGCGTTTGATTTTACCAATGCGAACCCAATCTCCAGGGATTAACACTCCTCCACCTTTCTTGGGGACAGCCATCGTCCGGGACGTACCAAACAAACGCTCAAAAACAGTCACTTCGTTGTCAGGTGTCACATCTTGTGGGGCAATTCCAATGCTTCTATGGTAAGATTGATTGTAGGCTTGGACTAAGTGCGATAAGAAGTCGATGTACTTGAGAGTATTTTGATGCGTAAAATATTTCCACATGCGTTCTTTCAAGGTACGTTGAAAACGTTCCACGATGCTAGCTTTGGTTTCAGGATTTTTGGTGGAAAAAATAAATGAATGTCACATTTCTTTAATTCTCGTTGGAGAAAGCTTGGTTCAGAAATTCGGTGCCTTTGTCGGTTTGCCATCGAAGAGGGTGACGACCACTTTGTTTCAACACCAGATGCAAACATCGTACTAGCTCTCCACTCGATTTGGAAGTCAATGGTACCACCCAGGCTATTTTAGAAAAGACGTCGATGACACAAAACAAATATTTGTAGCCGCGATTGTAGGTGGCTAAATGAGAGACATCAGCTAAATAGGCTTGCCATTGATAATCAATGCATTCCACTTGAGTGCGACTTCTGTGAAATTTTCGTCGAATGGGTTTGTGTAAAGTGTACGTAGATTGTTCTTGTAACCATCGTTGTACTTCAGGTAAGCGTAGCTTTTTCACGCGAGTTTTAGCAGCACGATACAATTTCTGAATGCCTCCGTAATCTGCAGGGTGGGCTGGATTGTAGTAAATGCTGACAAGCACCTTCTCCATGGTTTTGTTAATAAGGTACTTCGATGATACTGCTTTGGGTGGGGCGAAATGGGGTTGTTTAGAAACGGTGTTACGCGTCCGATGTGCCACAGTAGTAAACGTCGATGGTTCTGGTGGTGGTGGTGGTGCTAGTGGAGTAATGGGATAGCTTTGGTCTTCTTTTTTTTCTCACTTCTTGTTTCCTTTCTTGATATTTCACTTCTGTCGAAGGAGGAGTGGCCATCATCTTTTTAACCCAAGTTTTTAGTTCTTCTCGATGGAGAGTGGGGGAAGGGGTCAACAAGAAAGCTGCAATCTTACTCTGAATGGGAGTGGGGTTCTTCTTCCTTGGGTAATGGTGGGGTTACGTCTGTCTTGTCCGCTGTAGAAAGTGATGGCAACGGATTATTCATTAGAGCCTTAAAATCGGTCAGAGTCGGTAGAGCTGTTTGTTCCACAGCTTTTCGATGAAGGAGTTGCAGTCGTTTCAAGAGTTGGCAGTACTTTTGCGATTTTTCGGTTTCGGACAAATCGTTGCGATGCATCAGTGATTGCAATTCGTGTTGTAATTGCGATATCTAGCTCAAATGAGGATTGGGTGGTAAATGCGGGGTTCGTTGTTCTTGCCAACGATGATATCACATCCATCGTTTGTAAGGGACCAAAGTCAGTTTTCGTCCTTCCATGGGTTTCCAAAGGTTATATCTGAGATCGTTGTGCTTCATAGGGCCATTTTATCTTCTGGAAGGATCATTCATATTTCTACCCATTCCTTGAGGTATCCCTTGGGACATCCCTTGGGTCATCCCTTGTGTCACCCCTTGTATCAAACCTTATATTAAGGCTGTCAACAAAGGAGCAAGAAAGGGTAAAAATCCACCGCGTTGCACCAACATCTTTTTCTTTTGACGGATGGATATTTTCTTTTGGACCATTTGACGAAGAACGTGTCGATGTTTGGCTAAGCATTTTTTCTGGTGTGAAGACAAAGGTATCGTGCCTTTCAAGACATTCAAACAACATTCGCACACGGTATCGATGACATCTTTGGAGGCCGTTTTAATGATTTGTTTTCGCATGGTCGGAGAGACTTTGGACAGGACGAACAACATGTCTCCGTGATTGGCTAAACGAGGAGGTAGTCCTTTCCTTTTATTTCCCTTGTGGGGTGAAAAAGAATGTTTTCTGAGAAGTGACATCTTTGCTTGTTCGTTCCAGAAATACACTGACGTCAAAGACTTGGTACACACACTCTTTTATCTTCTTTTCTAGCGCTTCGTCAAAAATGTAACGATGTGTTTGCCAAAATCGCCAAAGTAACCTCCTTTTTGGTGACTCTTCTTTTTCTTTAAACGACTGCGTCTTTTTAGGGGACGACGTCGATGTTTGGTTTTTAAGCGCTTTGTAAGATGACAAGATTGCCTTTTTCCTTTTCCTTTTTGGACAGCAGAACGCCGAGGGTTGTGCTGTGCACGTTTTTGAGGAGACACCATTGGGTGTTCAGCAGTAGCACAGAAAATACTGATTCACGTCGTTGTCCTCAAGTGATTTTTTATACTGGAATGCGACGCCACTGATTATCTTTCCGTCGTATCAACTTCATGACAGGTAACACATGTCGTGAAGTGGTTCGCAACTGACTAAATCGGGACAGTTCTTGTTTGGAGAAATCCAGTAAACTCTTTAACATGCCAGATCTTTCTTGGACTTTGACTTTGGGGGCTGGTACTTTGTGAGCAGCTGCTACTGCCGCTAATGTGGACGAGGGTGTCACCGGTGGAGGAGACGTTTTGGGAGACGCAGATTTCCAATGTTTAATCAAATTAGGAAGAACGGGTGTCAGATTGGATTTGGCTGGCATCACCCACTGCGGAGAAGTGAAAGAACCTGAGGCCATTGGAAACGCGGTCACTGGTGTTGCAGGTCGTGGTTTACGAAGGTAAGGTTGCGTCCTGGCCGAAGTACCTCTTTTGTGCGTGACAGCTCTTTTCTGTGGACATTTATTTTTCTGTGTTTTGGTCTTGACACCATTGTTCTTTTTCTTGGGGGTTCGTTTGGCTTTGTTTCTCTTGGGGTGATCTTTGGGAGCATTGGGATCCCATTTTAAAAGGGAACGAATGATGACACCTCCTAGAGAACCACTACCTCAGTTTCAATATGATTCGCTTTTTGGTTTGAGTGTCAATGCGAGGATCGGCTAGTTGCGTCAAGGCTACTTTGTTTCTGTCAAAAAAGCGTTTGGTTTGATGTGGAATGTGAATGATATCTTGCAGTATTTGACGTGCTGTCACCGTAAACCATCGTAAGACTTCTTTGAGACTGGCTTCTAAGACGTGAGCACGTATTTGTGGATTTTTTTCGCGACTGATATCTTACAATGCCCGAATCAATTTGATGGGAAGATGAAACTGAAGGGACGTCATGTTGACAATGTATTTGACAATGTATTTGACAAGGTCAAATTTTCCGAGGTTTTTATAGATTTTTTTAGTTGTTCATATTGTTATGTCGATGACGAGGACGTGTACACGACAGGTCCTCCGTCTTGACACCAGTCGTGAAACAAATGGGTACGAAATCGCAAATAATCGGGGTGGTGGTTTTTAAATCTGCGAGTAAATAGGCGTGTGGAGTTTGAGTGGCATCATCGTACGCATGAGTCAGCCAAGGTGTTCCTAACTGTTTGGCTAAGACTTGCACTTGTAATTTATCTCGAGGACTTTTAAACAAGACCACATAATGAGCATTGAGACTAATGGTACGATGAGCTTTACTTTGTTGAAATAAATTTTGTGTAATGTAAATGACACTGGCATTACAATGTATCCCTTTACGCGTAAACCACAGTTTAATTTCTTCTTCGTCTTCTCCTAGCATGTAAAAATGATCAAATGAGTTTGACTAGGGTCAGACACGATCCCATCGTCTTCTCTAGGAATGCCTTCCACAAACACAATGGAATCACCATGACTTTCTTGCAAGAGGCTGTATGCCAATTGCCACTCTTTGTAACACCACACGATGCGTTGAGGTCAACGATCGATCAAATGATGTTTATGTTCGATCAAACGTTTGACAAATTCGGTTTTGCCTGAACCGCTCGGTCCAGCAATTAACATCTTAAAAGGATGACGAAGATACAAGGCCTCCCAACTAGCATGATTTAAGTGTTCGTCAATGACTTTGACTGTCAAGGAGGAAGGAGTAGAAATAGCAGAGTTAGCCATAGTAGTGTAGGGTATGACACTATTGACACAAAAACAGACAAGACAAGAGGTTTTTATACCTTTTTCAAGACACGTTTATTTCAATTCATGTTTAAATTGGAACAACACGAAAGAAAAAAAATACATAAAAACCGAAAGGATAAGTAAAGGAATAAAATACGCATGGAAACGATCAAAGTGGCATATAAACAAGTCTCTGTACAACATTGTTTGGGTAACCGAGGTATCCTAGAGGAAGTGTGTAATGTTCTTATAGTCTCTACATGGGGTACAGTCACATAGGTGTCCTCTCGGAAGGGTCTATGTGAGGGATTGTCCATGACAGTCTTGTCTTGAACAGAGTGATTGTCTTCGGTGACAGGTTTTTTTTCTTCTTCTGACACTGTCACTAATACAGGTTTAAAAGTGATTCTTTTTCACTCGACGATAGATTTTACGAACACAACGCTTGGGCATAATGGGATGCTTCTTTTTGTCCAAGCCTCAAAATCCCAACTTTTCCAGTCACGTACATCTGTCAAATGAGGGTGTAGATCACAAACTACACGCACGTCTTCGTATACCGCTTCCGTTCGTAAAAGTTGACGATTTTTTTTCCCTGTAGAGGTCGAGACATATCCAGATGAAAGCGTTACAAGGCTTTTATCAGAATGAGTCTCTCGTGGACATTTAAAGAAGTCACCATACGGTCTTTTTTGTAGGTAGTATTCGTAAAGTATCCACAAGGAATCGACAGGTAAACGAAATCCCAGAAAGCAAGTCACTAAAACACACATACACGTCGTCCCCAATTAATGGGACACAGTTCTTGTAATAAGTGTTCATAATACTCCAACGTGTGAATATTCTCATTGATATTCTTCCACGGAATCTGTTTTATCACAAATGATAAAGGTTGTGGCATGGTAGTTCTATTTTATACTTCTTTTTTGTCGAAGACCATACGTGTATATTCTGCACAGAATTATTTAAAATCTTCTCCAAAAGCGAAAGTGATTAATATAACGTGTAATTTCGGACCACTGCCATTCAGGGTAACGGTTAAGAATAATAAAAAAATCTTCAGATGTAAACGAACTAAATTGGAATCTATGGAAGGTAGACTTGATCCAGAGAAATCTGACACGTTGGTTGATTTTTGTCACTTTCCTCTTGTGAATTTCACGACACAAAAGCTCTACAGTCACCCATTAAGATTTTTCTGTAGCAAGTCCCTGCCAAACTTCCTTGTAGATTTTGTCTTGCAATTTGTGTGGTGATCCTTGAATATTATTTTTTAAAGAGGGTTTATATACTGGACTAGGTTTGTCTCCAAGCCAAACTGGTTTGTTAACCGACATGGTACAGTATTGTCACTTTCAATCACTAAGTTCCACTAAAGGTAGGTATTGACAATTCGGAGACCATCGAATATGTTCCAGGTAAGCGGAATCCTTCTGTTCCCACCGGTAAATTGAAATACCATAACTGAAACACTTTACTTTATCCCCTTCGCCCAAGTCGAAAATCCGGCTCTAGCTAATTCTTCAGGAGTTGGTCCAGGTAGATATGTTAACCAGTTTTCTTTGAAAGTTTGGAATCAACTTTTAAAGTTAAAGTATTCAGGAAAGCGCACAGGGAACGAATATTCGTCTTTCACAAGTTCATTTCGATACAGGTACGGTGAAATTACCAGGAGATTACTTTGGATTGAATGACATCCGTAGGATAGTAGCCGCATGGTCTCACGCGGAGATGGCATTGCTTTTGCATCAAGAGTGATTGAGAAGGTACTGTGACGTTAGGACACGTACGTACTCCAGAAGTACGCTTCTCGACTACGATGTCTCATTCTCTCTGTCACTTTTACTTTGTTGCTGACCACGATGCCTACCAAAAACTGTTTTTCTTTATTTGACTTTTTAAGAAATATAAAATACTAGATCCATTTTTTAAAATAATCTACTCTTATTTGACAGCAGCGACAACGACTTCTACTCTTACCACAGTTGCTACATCTACAAAAGGATTCTTCCCGAGACCAAAGTATGAGACAGCGAAAGCATGTTGCAAAGTTTCGTGAATCTATATAAACAACAACTGTCAAGCCTCCTATGTTTCAATTCTGTTTGTGATAATAATTTATGATATGTCGCATTATCCCAAGTGGAAGGTTACAAACCATACAAAAGTTATATGACTTTAGCTTTTGACACTTACACATACTTCTTTCTATCGTGTAATTAGTAGATTTGCGTTTTGGCTTCTGCCTGTGCGTGAATTGTATGGATTGTTTTGATATGTGTATTCTCCCTGTTCCACCCTTGAATACTGTTTAGGTGTGTTCCCAAAAAATAAAAAGAAGGAATAAATCTGAAAAAGTCAGTTTGAATTGAGGTTTCTCTTTGCGTATACCTCTTTTCAAGCTGTTAATACATGGCAGATTACATCCGCAAACAATACCAAAGTGAGAGGCCTATATACAAATGTCATTGCCTTTCTTAAATTCAGTTTTATTCCTCAGCCATCGTTAATCTTTAATTATTTTTTTAACGCATTTCTTTTTTAATAGACGATTTCGGGCTTTCTATTTTTGTAACGGTATTTATGTTGTTTAGTTTGTTGCTGAAATTATATATACTATAGTCTGTATGTAGCAAAGCGCTTAAGTTTTTTCAGTATTTTAATTTCACGCTCACAAAACGATACCAAGTTTGTCTTGAAAGAGGATTGAAACTCTAAGTTACGCGGACGTGAACAAAAACATGTCTTTGTTACTAGTTAGGTGTTGTTGTGTTCATTCTAATCATGCTTGCCGTATATCTTTGTGTTTTGCAGGTCATATTGTTTTTGATGTAAATATTCACATCAATAGACAGACAACTTGGATTTTTATCCTTGAGGTTCACGGAACTTGCTTCGTTAATTCGTACAAATCCCAGATTCACAAGTTTGAAAAGTAAAGAAAAAAGGAAACAAAAAACCATGCCACTTAATACTGCACCACTCCTGACTATACCGATGTTAGTGTGTACGTCAAAATGTTTAAATGAGATACAAATAAATTGTCAGTTTCAAAATGCGAACCAGTACTCTGACCGTTCAGTAGCTGATGTGGTAAAAAGAAATGGTACGACTACTGTTACCATTCAGTAGTTGATGTGGTAAGAAGAAATGTTACAATAAACATCGGAGGGATTTAAGTTCACATTCCAATCTGCACTGCAATGGAAACAATTTGAGAGTGTATTTATTATTTTGCCACACCACCTTCGTACAAAACATTGCATCACTCATCACAAACAATTTCATTGGCTAGATTAATTTTCTTACCGCTTTCACTTCGAATTGACTTCAGTAGCTCTTCACCTAGTTTCGAGATAGGTCGTGTTTCACCGCTAGATTATTTATATAAAAAAAGAAGTCAAACTAAAGCAAGAACAATCGTATCCTGGGCGATCACACAAACATTATGTCAATTTTATAGTCAAATAAATCACAGCGTATTTGGATTAACTATTTTGTGAGAACGTTTTAGTCGTATTTGTCATCGGTTCACTCTGGTGATATTTTAAAATCGTGGACCTTTCCTATGGATTTGATTTTCTAAGTGGGATGTGTGTTTCTTTAAATTTTTCTAAGGGAAAATATACCACAAAAACATGCGTAAGTGTCCTGATTCTTTTTAAAAGTAGGTCTCTCTCTCTCTCTCTCTCTCTCTCTCTCTCTCTCTCTCTCTCTCTCTCTCTCTTCGTCGTAACTACGTTTGATTGAAATCCTAATGCTAGATGCTCCCGTTTGAAGATACCTCTCCAAAATTTTAATCAGTAGGCACCATAATTTTCGTTTGTCATGTAATTTGTTTTTCAAACGCTGCACCCTTATAAATAGTCAATTAGTAAATCGTTGGATAAAATAAAGTCTTGAGTTGACAAACTTGTACAATTCTGGTATCGGAGCTTGATCTTTATTTTTGGCACTGCAATGTGTCACGGAATATTTTTAAGCATGAGATCTACGGTTCTTTGAGAAAGGAAACAAATACAAAACTATTTCATTCATGACGCGAGTGTTCTTGCACTGTATAACCCTGCTTATGGCTAGCTTTGAAATAAAAATACCAGAACCAAAACACACGTTCGGAAGAATTGTAACAATGTAACAATGACTGAAGCGAGTGACATTGCATTTTATGACCCTGCCTATGGTTAACTTTTAATTTCAAATCAAAACTCACAGCTTAGACTGTCGATAGAACAATACACATTTTGGTGCTGCTTTTTCCCCCCTTCGACTTAGATTTGTTAAAACTTGGCAACATTGTTTGTAGCGTGTGCTGAGAAACACAGGACATCCCTTAAATTTGAGATATGTTTAGAAGTCAGTCGACAATAAATATCATACTACCTTTTTATTAAATTGATGAATGAATGAAAACAATGAACATATTTCACATAGAATGTATGATGTTCTTAATTATCCTTGTTTTGTTTTTCTTTCCTTCTGTGTGTATAGGAGACTGTGTGATTTTATTTTCCTTCCCTTCTGTTTTGATAGGAGATTGTGTGGTTTGTTTTCAGGGCCACTCATATGCCTCGAAAATATATTAGCTTTGTTTGCCTCTATTTCTCTGGTCGCTAGACAGTCCCAAATACAAATAATATTTCCCATGTTCAATTTTCCTTGTCGCTAGATAGTCCCAAATAGTTCCCATGTTAAATTCCCCTTGACGCTATAGTGCCGCACTATGTTTGACGCTATAGTGCCGCACTATGTTTGACGCTATAGTGCCCCAAGCCCTTTCTGACTGGATTTTCCCTTGACTCTATAGTAGTCCATATTACCACTCCCCGTATAGTCTTGAGTTTGTAGGGTATCACTCCCTCATATATTCTGGAGTTGGTAGGGTGTCATTCCCTCATATTCTGGAGTTGGTGGGTATCATTTCCTTAGTGAGTCTTTACTTGGTAGGGGATCATTCCGTCATATATTCTTGAGATGGTAGGGTATAATTCCGTCATATAGTCTTGTGTTGGTAGGGTATAATTCCGTCATATAGTCTTGAGTTGATAGGGGATCATTCCATCATATAGTCTTGAGTTGGTAGGGTATAATTCCGTCATATACTCTTGAGTTGTTAGGGTATAATTCCGTCATATAGTCTTGAGTTGGTAGGGTATAATTCTGTCATATAGTCTTGAGTTGGTAGGGGATCATTCCGTCATATAGTCTTGAGTTGGTAGGGTGTAATTCCGTCATATAGTCTTGAGTTGGTAGGGTATAATTCCGTCATATAGTCTTGAGTTGGTAGGGGATCATTCCGTCATATAGTCTTGAGTTGGTAGGGGATCATTCTGTCATATAGTCTTGATTTGGTAGGGTATAATTCCGTCATATAGTCTTGAGTTGGTAGGGTATAATTCCGTCATATAGTCTTGAGTTGGTAGGGTATAATTCCGTCATATAGTCTTGAGTTGGTAGGGGATCATTCCGTCATATAGTCTTGAGTTGGTAGGGGATCATTCCGTCATCTAGTCTTGCGTTGGTAGGGTATAATTCCGTCATATGGACTTGAGTTGGTAGGGAATTATTCCGTCATATAGTCTTGATTTGGTAGGGGATCATTCCGTCATATAGTCTTGAGTTGGTAGGGTATAATTCCGTCCTATAGTCTTGAGTTGGTAGGGTATAATTCCGTCATATAGTCTTGAGTTGGTAGGGTATAATTCCGTCATATAGTCTTGAGTTGGTAGGGTATAATTACGTCATATAGTCTTGAGTTGGTATTATGACTTCTCCAACGGCGTTCTGGTGATTTCTTAATCTACGATACTTGCATTTTTGCCTAGCTTGTGAATTTTGACTTGAAAGTGTGTGTCTCTAATTCAGTTCAATACTCTCGTCACCACCTCTTGATTCTTACGATAGTTCATTGTGAGTCTTTGCATGTTGGGTTTCATATGTAATTGCCCTTTCATATCTCGTTACATGGTATCCGTAATGCTAGGCCCTTATCTCGTTACATGGTATCCGTAATGCTAGGCCCTTATCTCGTTACATGGTATCCGTAATGATTGGCCCTTATCTCGTTACATGGTATCCGTAATGATTGGCCCTTATCTCGTTACATGGTATCCGTAATGCTAGGCCCTTATCTCGTTATATGGTATCCGTAATGCTAGGCCCTTATCTCGTTACATAGTATCCGTAATGATAGGCCCTTATCTCGTTACATGGTATCCGTAATGCTAGGCCCTTATCTTGTTATATGGTATCCGTAATGCTAGGCCCTTATCTCGTTACATGGTATCCGTAATGCTAGGCCCTTATCTCGTTATATGGTATCCGTAATGCTAGGCCCTTATCTCGTTACATGGTATCCGTAATGCTAGGCCCTTATCTCGTTACGTGGTATCCGTAATGATTGGCCCTTATCTCGTTACGTGGTATCCGTAATGATAGGCCCTTATCTCGTTACATGGTATCCGTAATGCTAGGCCCTTATCTCGTTATATGGTATCCGTAATGCTAGGCCCTTATCTCGTTACATGGTATCCGTAATGATAGGCCCTTATCTCGTTACATGGTATCCGTAATGCTAGGCCCTTATCTCGTTATATGGTATCCGTAATGCTAGGCTCTTATCTCGTTACATGGTATCCGTAATGCTAGGCCCTTATCTCGTTATATGGTATCCGTAATGCTAGGCTCTTATCTCGTTACATGGTATCCGTAATGCTAGGCCCTTATCTCGTTACATGGTATCCGTAATGCTAGGCCCTTATCTCGTTATATGGTATCCGTAATGCTAGGCCCTTATCTCGTTACATGGTATCCGTAATGCTAGGCCCTTATCTCGTTATATGGTATCCGTAATGATAGGCCCTAATCTCGGGTCAGGTATCAGTAATTTGTAGTTCATTTCCTTTATAGACATGTTGGCGTATCCCCTCCCGAAACTATTCCTGTTACTGTCTCCATCAAGGATGGTATTGTTTCTTTGTACGTAACTGCCATCTCTCTTACACTTTTAACAATTGGTTCCCACCATCGAGATCGTGGACAAATTGACAGCTCTACTACGTTCGAGTCAAAGAGTTAATCTTTGTCGTCTTGATAGCCGTGTTTATGTTGTTTACAAGTTTCACCACACGGGCGACATATAGGAGTCATCGTGTTTCCTTTGCAATGATGTTGCTGCTCGGGATAGTACTAGTTAGTTGGGTGGAATAATTATATCTTTAAGCAATCCTTCTCACTGACGTGTTAGATGTCGATGTGTTCTGTCAAACATTTGCGTGACACGTTGGAAATCGAGAATATTCACTGGCACAATGAAGAACACACCTCGATATATTTAGTTTGTACATCATAAGATTCATCGTACAATAAGAAGAGTGTAGCACCGCTACATCCGCCACGGTCAAGAATTCTAAGGTTTCATGTCCACAAAGTTGTTGTCTTTGAATTGTATCTAAATACTGGGTCTAGTTTTGAAAACGCTGGTCGTATTCTTGTTCCCACATCTCCTCCACACGGTATATTCTAATATCCAAAATATGAGTCCATAATTAAACTTTTTATATAAAGGGTTTCCATGTTGTTCAGTAGAAACAGCTGATCTGTTACAATATGTTTTAGTCGATGAAAAGAAGTTTTGGTGTGTCAGAATATATGTTCGTCAATCACACTAGGTGATGGTCAGTGGCAATAGATGCTAGTTAGTTACAATAGGAATTGGTCAATCATAATAGGTATTGATCTGTCCAAATAAATATTTTTGAATGGTGAATATTTGTCTGTTATTAGGTGCGTCTGAACAACTCTTTTCATGTTTAATAAACTATCGAGTGTCCCGTCATGTCTACATTCCATACCTTCCATAATGTCATACGTAATCTTAAATTTAGATGGGGAATCCATGGTGTTATCCATTATGTTAAATTTCAATATGTGAGCTAAAGACATTCATGCCAATTTCAAATTTTAGCTATACATCGCTAATGGTGAAATTTGATAGATACCCTGTCCCATTCACCGGTCCATACTTTGATGTTAAATTCCGATAGACTCCATACCGTCCCAAACTCTAATGTTAAATTCCGATACACTCCATACCGTCCCAAACTCTAATGTTAAACTCCGATACACTCCATACCGTCCCAAACTCTAATGTTAAATTCCGATACACTCCATACCGTCCCAAACTCTAATGTTAAATTCCGATAGACTCCATACCGTCCCAAACTCTAATGTTAAATTCCGATAGACTCCATACCGTCCCAAACTCTAATGTTAAATTCCGATAGACTCCATACCGTCCCAAACTCTAATGTTAAATTCCGATACACTCCATACCGTCCCAAACTCTATTGTTAAATTCCGATACACTCCGTACCGTCCCAAACTCTAATGTTAAATTCCGATACACTCCATACCGTCCCAAACTCTAATGTTAAATTCCGATAGACTCCATACCGTCCCAAACTCTAATGTTAAATTCCGATAGACTCCATACCGTCCCAAACTCTATTGTTAAATTCCGATACACTCCATACCGTCCCAAACTCTAATGTTAAATTCTGATACACTCCATACCGTCCCAAACTCTAAATTCGCAAACATTACATGGCATCCAAAACACTAATGTCAATTTCCAATGGGTCCAGACATTTTTCCAATTGTGGTAATTCATATAAACCACACACATACTGGCAAAAAAATTACCTGCTTAATGCCCCAAACGTTACTCAGAACATTAAATTGCCATAGACCTCTTATCGTCATCATGTACATATAATGACGACTGGAGATAATACAAGAATAAATTATGGCCTAATCCCAATGCCATATTTTCAACAAAAAAAATGTGTAAATCTGAAATATGACTACAATGTGTGACAGCTTCTTTCTGTGAAATTATTATTACCTTTTGTGTTCAGATAAATTATTTACACACGGACACATTCTATTTGTATACATGAACTTCCACAAAATCTGGAAAATAGGGATGGATAGAAACGTATCCGTGATAAGCTTTAAAAAAGATGATAGTGAATTATTGGCACGGTTACACTTCAAATCAGCTGAAATACGCATCCTCTAGTCTCGTGCACTTTTTTTCAATCATTTAAAATTATTCCAGACTTTTGTACATAACCCTAGCAAGGAGTCTATTGAGCTCAGTGCTATGCGAAATACAGAGGTTTGTTATTATTACTTATTATTTGACCCGCGGTGAAATAATGACTCGAGCATCTGTTGAAACCTGCATGTGCTTTGTGCTGGTTCTGACATGATTAAACATTGCAACACTGAAAATATCAAATTCACACTAATTTACACTAACAAAAAGCATTAGGTTACACGTTGAACCTCCTGACCTGTAAACACAGACGAAAGGAAGCAACATTTCCGGATCGAAACTCGCTAAAATTTGTTTAGCACACTTTGTTTATTTTGCTGAACTTAAAATTACCACATTGGCACTCTCGATATTACGATTACAACACCTCAAATGCAACAGTTTCAATATAATCATTTTCGGACGATTTGATTTAATAAGAACAGTAGTAATACGCATGTGTCGGACTTGTATTTCACGTGTCCATACCCCGCATGTGTCGGACTTGTATTTCACGTGTCCATACCCGCATGTGTCGGACTTGTATTTCACGTTTCCATACCCTCTCGAGCCATGTTGGGTTAGCTGCCTCGCTGTGTTACAGGGAAAAGCAAAATGATTTTAAATGGCCTGCCAGAGCTAAAACCATTTTTTGTGAATTTATGCAAAAAGAAGTATTTTGTGTGTTAATAAATGCCTACTTTCATAGTATATCTTCTTAACCAGGTAAACAATTGTAAATACATTTCGTTCTTGTACGTTTTCTGCTTCGGCCCTCGTCTTCAAGAAACAATGTTCAGTGGCCCATGGTGTCAAAAGTTTTGCAAAGTATAGACTTGGTTTACATAATATTTAAAAATACATGTTAAACCATTTAACCGTTTAAACTTTTACATTCTCACCCACTAACACGGACAAGTCTCACTAAAACGAGTTTGGTTGTTAGAATTTTCCGTTATATATATATATATATATATATATATATATATATATATATATATATATATATATATATATATATATTGAATTTCCCTTGCATCGATCTAGGCACGTTTTGAGCACAAGTTATTCTTCTTCTCAGACTGTACACAACATGTAATACTATAATGTAATGTACTATTGGGTTAACGCCATTTTCAGCACATGATAGGCACCAATATATCTGGTGGAAGTAGAAGAGGGAACTCCCGCTATCCCCAGAAAACTACTGGCAAGCTTTCTCACATACCTATACGGCTCGAACACGAGATTCAAACCCATGTAGAGGAGAGATATCAGTGAAATATAAAGGCGAGCATCTCGTACCACTCGGCCACCAGGATCTCGTACCACTCGGCCACCAGCATCTCGTGCCACTCGGCCACCAGGGGCCAATTTGATAATAGAGAACTGATAGAAACATGAACGATGATATGTTTGTTATAATTTTTTCATGACATATTGTATTCACTTTTCAGTCTGAGAACAAATAGTATTACACAATAAAAATGAATAAAGAAAGTGCTCGCATTGATGTTGTGTGTTAATAATGCATGTGGAAACGCGTTTTGTTTCTTTTTGCCAGTGTTCTGACAGGGTTGTAAACTTAAAAGCAGTCTCAGGTAAATGATTTATCACAACCGTTCTTTTCCCTATTTCTCCTCTTTCTTAAACGATAGATCTGACGAAAGAAATACCCCAATAAAAGAAATACCCCAATAAAAGAAATACCCCAATTCTGTATTTATGCCATACATATCCCCCACCCCATCCCGACGCTAGTAATCAAAATATGGACCCAACTAATCGTATAAATTAGACCAATGCTTTTATAATTTTGGGCAATATGTTTGTAATTCTTTCTGATTAAAGCATGTGTTTTACAATTTGTAAATCCACTTGGAATTGCACAACTCTACCTCTATTCACCATTTCGAATATCACAGCTACATCAGATTGCTCGATCATATCGCAACCAATCATATGCGACTTCCACTCATTTCAAAGCTTGGCTTACATTAGTCACGTGATTCGATTAGACACTCATCGGGGCGGGGGATGTCTAACCATGCTTTCAATGAAATGAGCGTGAAATCGACTGTATATATTAACCTTGGTTTGTTTGTTCTTGTGAGAGAAGGACCAATATATATCTGCATTTGCATCATGCTCAGTTTGAATGCGCTTACTTCGGCAGTTTTTAAAAAACGGGGAAAATATTTTACAAGATTAGATAAAACATGCATACAGACAGACAGACAGACAGACAGAGAGACATACATACATACATACATACATACATACATACATACATACATACATACATACATACATACATACATACATACTTATATCGGTGTCATTCTATATTGAATTTCATTGCAGTATTTATATATCCTTACTTGAAATGTGGGATCCATGGATAGGCTATTTGCTCTCAATTTGCTATACGTGTGTCAGCTTATAATTTTAATTTCACTTATGTATCTTGCATGCTAAAATACCAAATTTAATCTGTTTGTGCCTTTAGTTGTGTGTGAAATTCCGCGTGCTGTCTACATTCCTTTCATTCTACCTTCAACCACCCTGTAAGATATAATATTGTCTATGCATAATATAATATTTGTCTATATATAATATAATATTGTCTATGTAAGATATTATATTGTCTATGTAAGATATAATATTGTCTATGTAAGATATAATATTGTCTATGTAAGATATAATATTGTCTATGTAAGATATAATATTGTCTATGTAAGATATAATATTGTCTATGTATGATATTATATTGTCTATGTAAGATATAATATTGTCTATGTAAGATATAATATTGTCTATGCATAATATAATATTTGTCTATATATAATATAATATTGTCTATGTAAGATATTATATTGTCTATGTAAGATATAATATTGTCTATGTAAGATAATATTGTCTATGTAAGATATAATATTGTCTATGCATAATATAATATTTGTCTATATATAATATAATATTGTCTATGTAAGATATTATATTGTCTATGTAAGATATAATATTGTCTATGTAAGATATAATATTGTCTATGCATAATATAATATTTGTCTATATATAATATAATATTGTCTATGCAAGATATATTATTGTCAATGTAAGATGTACTTTTGTCTACATACGATATACTATTGTCTATGCAAAATATATTATGGTCTATGTATTTTATAATATTTTCTATGTTTGAATTTAATAATATATATGTAAGATATAATATTGACTTTGTAACATATAATATTGTTACGATGATTTTGTCTATGTATGATATAATATTGTCTAGATATGATTTAATAGTGTCTGTGTATGATATAATTTTGCCTATTAAGATATAATATCATCTGTGAATGATATACTATTAAAGATGTAATATATAATATTGTCTATCTATGATATAATATTGTCAAGGTAAGATGTAATATTGTCTATGTATGATACAATATTGTATATGGATGATATAATACTGTCTATGTAAGATTTAATACTGTCTGCGTAAGATATAATATTGTCTATGTAAGATATAATATTGTCTATATAATATATAATATTGTCTGTGTAAGATTTAATACTGTCTATGTAAGATATAATATTGTCTATGTATGCTGTAATACTGTCTATGTAAGATATAATATTGTCTATGTATGATGTAATACTGTCTGTGTAAGATATAATATTTTCTATGTAAGATTTAATACTGTCTATGTAAGATATAATATTGTCTATGTAATATTTAATATTGTCTATTTAAGATATAATATTGTCTATGTAATATTTAATACTGTCTATGTAAGATATAATATTGTCTATGTAATATTTAATACTGTCTATGTAAGATATAATATTGTCTATGTAATATTTAATACTGTCTATGTAAGATATAATATTGTCTATGTAATATTTAATACTGTCTATGTAAGATATAATATTGTCTATGTATGATGTAATACTGTCTATGCAAGATTTACTACTGTCTATGTAAGATATAATATTGTCTATGTAAGATTTAATACTGTCTATGTAAGATATAATAGTGTCTATGTAAGATATAATATTGTCTATGTAATATTTAATACTGTCTATATAAGATATACTATTGTCTATGTAATATTTAATACTGTCTATATAAGATATACTATTGTCTATGTAAGATTTAATACTGTCTATGTAAGATATAATATTGTCTATGTAAGATTTAATACTGTCTATGTAAGATTTAATACTGTCTATGTAAGATATAATATTGTCTATGTAATATTTAATATTGTCTATTTAAGATATAATAGTGTCTATGTAATATTTAATATTGTCTATTTAAGATATAATAGTGTCTATGTAATATTTAATATTGTCTATTTAAGATATAATATTGTCTATGTAATATTTAATACTGTCTATGTAAGATATAATATTGTCTATGTATGATGTAATACTGTCTATGTAAGATTTACTACTGTCTATGTAAGAGATAATATTGTCTATGTATCATGTAATATTGTCTATGTAAGATTTAATACTATCTATGTAAGATATGTAGCTGTATTATAAACTTGATGGTTCCAAGGGACTCTGCCAAAACTCGAGAACTTAAATTCGAGCCATTAGCACACTCGTGCTAACAGTGTTCGAGCCAACGAGAATCTAAAGCATAGTCTGTATTTATGTAGAAGCAGCAAGGCACCCATATTTATGTGTGTAAGTTTTCTAGGGTCTTACAGCGTGCAGTTTTCATTTTATCATTCAAAACACTTAATTTTTAACATGCTAGCAGTTGATACTTCGAAATGAGTTGTTTTAATTTGTTGATCAATTACCTGTTTTGAAGCATACATGCATATTTTAAATCAGTTTTTCTTCTTACTTCTATAATCATATCGGATTTTTCAAAGCCAATATGTTTAAAACTGCATATACGTGATTGCTAATTATGCGTGTCCCACTGATTCTCGCAAATTTTCTGGTAAGGTCTTGCTAGTTTTTACAGTCTGAAACAAATAACAGCTTGGAGGATGTTGTTTTGTTGGACGTCTTTTTAAGATGTCTTGGACAGATCGTAACGTGGAATATCTAAACATTTGAATGGAGGAGGGTGCACCTTAAATGAAGGTAACAATTCGTCAAAGTTCCTTTCTCGAGGTCACGTGGCTCACATAAGGCTAATGAGAACAGCAAATAAAGCCCTACATTTTGCATGATTAGCGGACGAATATAATGTTGTAAATGATCTCTGATTATGTCAATTAGGCCTGTATCGAATGCAAGATTGGAAATTGTCCATCTACTTAATATGTTTCGTTGGATTTTGCTATAAATTATTATGTCTGATCGAGAAATTGATTATGGTTTCCTCAAGTTTACAAGCTATATGTTCGTTGATAAAGACATCCACGTTTTTTTGTTTTGTTAATTAAACCCTCTTCACACACCAAAAAGCAGTACAAGTTAGAACATATACAAAATCTATTTCTAGATTCCCTAAATGCTCTTTTATTTAAAATATAAAAGCATAAGTATTGCCCTATCCTCTGAAGAAAGTTCTACCTGCATGGTACCATTTCAAGCTAGTGTCTAACTCATTTGGGAAGCAGACCAAGGGACAGCAATGATATAATCAAACCATAGGAATCTGGTAGTTACCTCCCCTTCTGAAGTATAAACGGTCATAGCTTCGGTCTATTGATTTCTACATTTTAGCCTCGGCAGGCAAGGTCTTGTTGTTACTGACGTTATTGTTGATTTTTTTTAATTTGGTGTGCTATGCGTCATTTTGCAGCACAAGTTAGACCATATATAGCGGCCAATAGTAGCTTATGGAGGAAGAACTCGGGGAAAACCCAGTAAGAACCACTGAACCTGGAGTAGCTACAGGCAAGCTTTCTCACATACCAATATCAATAGACCTATCACTCGAACACACGAGGACAAAATGAGATGGCAGTAATCGGTAAAGGCGAGCGCTTACACCTCTCGGCCACCCTGGGGCCCCTGACAAAGTCTTATATATGTGCTACATTTTATTAAAAGTATTTATTTCAATATTTGATTCACACCTTTTGGATCACTTTGTTATACTATAAAACGTATGTATGAAGGCTTACAATCGAGCACTCATCCACCCATCATGCTATCAATCTCACTATTTCTTTATTTCTAGCCATGATCTGTCAATCATACCATCTATTCATCCATGCATTTGTATTTACTTATGAGCGTCCGCCTCGGAAGCTGCAGGACAGGGGTTCGAACCTCGGCCGCGTTATACCAAAGACTTATAAAATGGTACTAACTGCTGCCTCGCTAAGCGCTTGGCATTAAAAGGTTAGTGTTAGGACTGGTCGGACTTGTGTCAGACTAATGTGGCTGGGTGGGACATCATGATAGATGTCTGCTGCATGATGCGCCAGTGCCAGACATAACTATATTGTTACGTGCTTAGGCTCGAATAAACAGTATCATAGAAAGAGTGAAAATAACAAGCTTGTAAAAAATTAATAAACAATTTTTTAAGCACAAATATTTTCCCGAAAAGAAAAATAAACTTACGGTTTTAAGAATCAATTCCAAAATTAATCCAAAAATAATTCAAAATATAATCCACTAGTGAAATTGCAAAAGTCCTGGTAATAAAATGTCCTAATAATTCCCAGTTCGAATCTTAGTGAAGCATCCAAGATGGAAGACGATGTCACGTGATGAAGTCAGTTCTGGTCTTATGAAATGCAATGAGCACAAATGTTTTCCAGATAAATAGCAAAATAAATCCTCTTGATCCAAACGAATTGAAATAATTTCCAGTACAAGGTAATTTAAAATAACTCAAAACAACACAACTTAATATTCTAACAGCCCAACTTCTACTAAATAGTTCGCTCCAAAACATAATTTATATACCTGTTTTTTACGTAAACAAGGAAGGGGTCACCTGATCTTCTGGAATCTTTAGAACAAATTTAAGTTAAAAAAAAGCTCGTGCACACCGTATGACCCAGATGAGAATCAGTTATGTTTACTCTCAAGAACTAAAAATAGAAAGATATTAACGACAAAACTCCTTAATGTCCTTGGAATCAACCAATCAGTTAAAAAACTTGTTTACAACTCTGAAGCCAGGTCAGAAATGAGGTCAACATCTGGTGTTTATTTGTTGAGTACAGGTCATCCCACTTTTTAAAAAATAATATCTCCCAATGAATGAATCTTAAACTTAAAATATCAAATTTGAATCTGACAAACAAACAATTAAAACAAAAATAAATGACTTAAATTAAATATACGTAACAATATACTGCCACACTCCATATATCGTAGCGATAAATCTGATTTTTTTAAAGCTACGTTAAAAATCCAAATCATACACAAACACTCTATGCATCTAATATCGAGGGAGAATTTTTTTTTTTTTTTGTTGAACTTTTTCTGGGTGATCCTTTCTAGCACATTGTGGTATAAAATGTGATATTATACAGGCATGATAAAGAACTTTGCATTCCGTAGTCTTAACTATTTATTCTCAATGATTTTGGAGAAAATAAATACACCAAAAACAACAATGACTATATAAACATCCAAGATTGTTCCCGACCTCGAATAATGCATAAAATTGTTTTACCAAGTATCTAACATTGTCTGTCATGGGGCTCAAATAGAATTATAATGATTTATGAGGATTATAACGTTCGTTGATCTAATACTCTAGATAATGTCAAAAAGGACACGATGTTGTTGTTTGTTTTTTTTTTGTTTCAAGAATTTTTCAGTGCGAATACAACATTTAACAAATTCTTTGCATTGTGGACATTTATTTGCATAATGTACATTTATTTGCATTGTGGACATTTATTTGCATAATGGGCATTTATTTCATAGTGGATATTTATTTTGCATGCATTGTGCTGATAACTATTAATGTCTGACATAAAATCAAGGGAACAACAACATAAAACACCCATTATAAAAACACAAGACTTACGTCATGAACAACATAAGACACCCATTATAAAAAACACAAGACTTACGTCATGAACAACATAAGACACCCATTATAACATAAGACATCCATTATAAAAACACAAGACATACGTCATGAACAACATAAGACACCCATTATAACATAAGACACCCATTATAAAAACACAAGACATACGTCGTGAACAACATAAGACACCCATTATAACATAAAACACCCATTATAAAAAACACAAGACTTACGTCATGGACAACATAAGACACCAATTATAACATAAGACACCCATTATAAAAACACAAGACATACGTCATGAACAACATAAGACACCCATTATAAAAACACAAGACATACGTCATGAACAACATAAGACACCCATTAAAAAAACACAAGACATACGTCATGAATAACATAAGACACCCATTATAACATAAGACACCCATTATAAAAACACAAGACATACGTCATGAACAACATAAGACACCCATTATAAAAAACACAAGACTTACGTCATGAACAACATAAGACACCCATTATAACATAAGACACCCATTATAAAAACACAAGACATACGTCATGAACAACATAAGACACCCATTATAAAAACACAAGACATACGTCATGAACAACATAAGATACCCATTATAACATAAGACACCCATTATAAAAAATACAAGACTTACGTCATGAACAACATAAAACACCCATTATAACATAAGACACCCATTATAAAAAAACACAAGACTTACGTCATGAACAACATAAGACACCCATTATAAAAAACACAAGACTTACGTCATGAACAACATAAGACACCCAATATAACATAAGACACCCATTATAAAAAAACAAGACATACGTCATGAACAACATAAGACACCCATTATAACATAAGACACCATTATAAAAACACAAGACATACGTCATGAACAACATAAGACACCCATTATAAAAAACACAAGACATACGTCATGAACAACATAAAACACCCATTATAACATAAGACACCCATTATAAAAAACACAAGACTTACGTCATGAACAACATAAGACACCCATTATAACATAAGACACCCATTATAAAAAGCACAAGTCTTACGTCATGAACAACATAAGACACCCATTATAACATAAGACACCCATTATAAAAACACAAGACATACGTCATGAACAACATAAGACACCCATTATAAAAAACACAAGACATACGTCATGAACAACATAAAACACCCATTATAACATAAGACACCCATTATAAAAAACACAAGACTTACGTCATGAACAACATAAGACACCCATTATAACATAAGACACCCATTATAAAAAGCACAAGTTTTACGTCATGAACAACATAAGACACCCATTATAACATAAGACACCCATTATAAAAACACAAGACATACTTCATGAACAACATAAGACACCCATTATAAAAAACACAAGACATACGTCATGAACAACATAAGACACCCATTATAACATAAGACACCCATTATAAAAAACACAAGACATAAGTCATGAACAACATAAGACACCAATTATAAAAAACACAAGACTTACGTCATGAACAACATAAGACACCCATTATAACATAAGACACCCATTATAAAAAACACCCATTATAAAAAATACAAGACAAACGTCATAACAAAAGACACCCGTTATAAACAACACAAGACATACGTCATTAATAACATTAGACATCCATTAAAAAAACACAAGACTTACGTCATGAACAACATGACACCCATTATAACATAAGACACCCATTATAAAAAACACAAGACATACGTCATGAACAACATAAGACACCCATTATAAAAAACACAAGACTTACGTCATGAACAACATAAGACACCCATTGTAAAAAATACAAGACAAACGTCATAACAAAAGACACCCATTATAAACAACACAAGACATACGTCATTAATAACATTAGACATCCATTAAAAAAAAACACAAGACTTACGTCATGAACAACATGACACCCATTATAACATAAGACACCCATTATAAAAAACACAAGACATACGTCATGAACAACATAAGACACCCATTATAAAAAACACAAGACTTACGTCATGAACAACATAAGACACCCATTATAACATAAGACACCCATTATAAAAAACACAAGACTTACATCATGAACAACATAAGACACCCATTATAACATAAGACACCCATTATAAAAAACACAAGACTTACGTCATGAACAACATAAGACACCCATTATAAAAAATACAAGACAAACGTCATAACAAAAGACACCCGTTATAAAAAACACAAGACATACGTCATTAATAACATTAGACATTCATTATAAAAAACACAAGACTTACGTCATGAACAACATAAGACACCCATTATAAAAAATACAAGACTTACGTCATATACAACATAAGACACCCATTATAACATAAGACACCCATTATAAAAAACACAAGATATGCGTCATGAACAACATAAGACACCCATTATAAAAACACAAGACATACTTCATGAACAACATAAGACACCCATTATAAAAAAGACAAGACTTACGTCATGAACAACATAAGACACCCATTATAAAAAACACAAGACATACTTCATGAACAACATAAGACACCCATTATAAAAACACAAGACTTACGTCATGAACAACATAAGACACCCATTATAACATAAGACACCCATTATAAAAAACACAAGACTTACGTCATGAACAACATAAGACACCCATTATAACATAAGACACCCATTATAAAAAACATAAGATATGCGTCATGAAAAACATAAGACACCCATTATAAAAAAACACAATACAGTTATTGCTGTTCGAATATCATTGTTCCACATGGTTTATCATAGTTCCACAGGGTTTTCATGATACAGTTATTGCTAATCGAATATCATAGTTCCACAGGGTTTTCAAGATACCGTTATTGCTTTTCGAATATCATAGTTCCACAGGGTTTTCAAGATACCGTTATTACTGTTCGATATTCTTGTTGCCATTGAAAACACATATTTTCACATTACTTCTTCAAAATTAAATACATCATACATTACAAACACGGTATAGCAATGCTGGCACTATTTGGTCTTGGAATGCTTATAACAGGACGAACACCATTAAGATAACCTATGATTAGTTTGCTTGTCATGAAATACGTTGTTCATCAATGTTATGATATTACCTATATCTATATTTTGTTTACCTGTGGCTTCATAACTTTATCTATAGTTTACGTCATTTTCGTTTATTAATGTCAATGATTGTGATTATCTAATATTATTAAGCTAATTTTGTATGTTGGGTTGGGGGTGTTCCTAATTTCTCCCGGTACGTTTTTAATAATTAACTTTCCAACAGTTTTTCTATTTTGCGTTTTCTTTTGTTGTTGCGACCAATGCATGCCCGTTTGACAAAACCAATGATATTGACCAGAAAAAGGTAATAAGTCCTTCACCGTCTCTATTGTCTTCAGTCATACAAGTATATGCGTTGCAACAGAAAATTCTAATATAGTTTTTTTCTTGTTCGAGAAAAATGTGCACCAAAATGGAAACATTATATTTATATGTGTATAGGATTCCCGTTATTTAGGTTGGGGTAGGGTTCTCCCAATATAATTTTAATTATTACAGAAGACCAACCCTGGCTCGTTTTTGTCAGAAATGGAAGTAGTGATAGAGAGATGAAAAGCTCCGAACACCCAGTCAACGATGCCGACAGTTAAATTAATCAAAACACAAAATGTGAAATTCAAATAAACAACAATTTAATATAAATCAATAACAGTCATCTCTCAAATAAAATTCAAATTAAAACTCTATGACTCGTATTTCACTTGACCAAGTGACGGCCTATTCATAATCTGACTTAGTGTGATAGATTGTCCACCTGTCCCATGTTCCTAATTATCTGTATGATCTGTATTGTACACAGATATCCACATATCTATGCACTGATATATCCTTACACATGACACTCCTACAAAGTATACACACTGCAACCATTATACAAAGTTATAATTCAATTCAACATTTGTAAATCTACAATATCAAATGAATAAAGGCACGATATTATTACGCATTAACCAAATAGCGAATTATAATATTAATTCTTTACATAAATATTGCTCATATCTCAAAATATGCATCAAACACTACGAATGAATCAACCACTACAAATGGTAATTCTACGTACTAAGGTATACATATTGCAATAAATATAGTACAATTACTTTGCCGTAATATATTACAACAATCGAGCAAATAATCACCGACATGTACTGAAGCTCCTTGTAATCCTCAGACTATAAAGTTTCCCGCCAATTTTGAATGACGTCGGAGTAGCTTATATTCCTTATAATTCCCGCAAACTGGTTTTGCGACTACTAACGTTTAGTTCTCAAGATAATAGATTTAAGCTTGCGATTCTAATGTTGGCCTCGCCTTGCTCAATCTTGAGTGGATGTTGATTCACATAATTATCAGACACTGCCCCCTCCCCCAACAGTCTGTCAAGGGTGGTTTTACGACCCCCGCTTGATGTTCCTTTTATCCGACTACAGGATGTCATCACTCACACGTGAGCCATGTTATGGCAATGTTATGAAACTGGCTGCCCCAAAAAAGGCGCCAGCCACTAGTTACTATGTCCAAGTCAAGTAACTGGCTTGACACCTCATTGTTCGCCGATTTGACCTTCATACATTTTTACAACCCGTAATTATTAGCCTCAAGGTCTAGCATATACATGTTGCAATCTGGTTATTCCTTACAACGTGACAATATGGTATATATATTAACCATTTAATGTCCTCGTGGCTTCAATATATCATCGTATATTTTGCGATTTCCTGGTGATTTTATTTTATTTGCGTTTTTAAGACCCAAGTTATGTGTTCTCTGTCAAGTCATCATTGTTTAAAGTAACATTTAAGATATCAGCCCTTCATTGTACATGATGACTATTGTATAACTTTTCGCTTTGGCTGATGTTAATGTTGTTACTCGCAGGTTATGTTGCACTGAAACCATGCTCGTCCCACCCCGATAAATCAGCTTCAAAAAGTCTAAACTAATTTGTCTTGGCAAAAACGGATGATTCACTTTTATATGTTCATTTAAACATTAGATCTGTCCGAAAGATTCTTGAATTTCTCGCAGAGAATTTTAATGACTTTGAGACAATGGACCTAATGTGGGCTTACCTTGCTAATTCTGTTGATGGTGATGCTATTAAATGTGATGGTTAGTACGTACCGTGCGGACGTGGGACATCGAATGATGGGGATGAGTTTATTGTATATATTGGGACATCTAATGATGGGGATGAGTTTGTTGTTTATATTGGGACATCTAATGATGGGGATGAGTTTATTGTATATATTGGGACATCTAATGATGGGGATGAGTTTATTGTATATATTCATAGGAAAATGTAGCATTTAAATATGTATTAGAGCTATCTGGAAAAAATATTGAAATAGTTTTGATTTAAATTCATGTCATCAATAGATGATACTTTCTGGCAGGTGTGTATAGCTTTCCATCAGATCTACTGTCGTTTTGGAATTCCTTACCCATTTGCTTAAAACGTATTAATTCTTAGTGACCTTACTGAAGACTTGCTAAATCTCAGTCTGGGAAAACTCGGCGATATCATAGATTCTTTGAGAACAAAATGACGACTTTGTTAATTTCCAAACTCAAAAATATAAGTAATATCACAGGTAGATGGTTGTAAACAATAACAAATATAAAACGTATATCAGAGTGACCCCTCACTCAGCATCCTTACCCTTTATTGTAACGCCTGATATAAAAATTCTTAATTCGGACGGGGGGGGGGGGGTATTTCTACTGACATGTCAATACATAGACCTTTGGGGAACTTAATTAATAACCAAACTATCTTGCAAATCAAATTCATATTTTATACGGAAGGTTGTTCTTTATCAGGACCTTTAGAAGCTAACTACTTCAAAAGAGGCTTTGATTGCATACATAATTTTAATTTATATTCCGATATCAACGATGTGACATGTCTATATGTCAATCGACACTTGTTAGATATGGTCGATAGTTGTATCCCTAAAATGCTATTAACGTTTAGACCTTCCGATTAAACTTGGCTTGATGTCATCTTGCAAGGAAGCTATGGAAACAGAGATTGATTATGAACGAAAGCGATCACAACAGCAAATAGTAAACACATTGATAACTATATAAAATGATGAAAAAAGTGGAAATTACACAAATATAAACAAAAGTTGCAAATAATTTTTAAAGGTTACACAAATATGAAGATTTTCCCTCAGAACAATTTCTAACGATTTTTGGAGTGCCACCCGGCACTGTGTTAAACAATAATTATCCTGTAACACATCGCTACATGTACTGACACACTATAATAGCATTCCCCGATAGTGAGATAGCAGGCTGAGTGTTTCACTTTGTTTCTCACATCTGTTTCTAAAATTATAGCTACAAATATAGCTCCTCCATAACTGCTACTTCGCTCAATTAACAAACTGACAAGCATTGTAATAAGTAAACAGGATATGCTAGAAGAATTCTTCTAAATAAAGCTTGCGGTTGTGGAGAATAAAAATCTTCAAAAAGATACATATCCAGGACTTTTAAGATATGTGTATGTTTTATTCTGGTTTATTTCACAGATCTTCGTGAGAGAGTTTTCCATTTTCTTTAGAGAAAAGACTGCAGCATTAACATTACATGAGAAAATTTAAAAAATGTTACCACCAATTACAGACCTGTCTTTTACTTAACTGTGCAGACAAAATCATCCATAGGACATTTTCAAATAAGTATAAAATTATGTGCGTGAAAATTATCTCTTGTTTTATTAATTATTAATTTGGCTTTCTTCCAAATCACGTATCCGTGTTTGTGTCTTTGATAATATCACTATCATTTGTTATTTCCAAAGACCTCAATGCTAATGTTTTGTGAAATAAATATACTTTCTATTCTACTTCAGCATGTATATCACACACTGTTACAGAGAACAATCTTAGAGTGTCAATTTGACAAGGACAAAATTAGGTATTCCATTGCATTTAAGAGAGATAACTCTGCTGGAACTAGACACGCGTAAGTCTACTTACAACAGATCTAGTTTCACCAACGTGTGCAACATTTTAAAAAAATCATAAAAATACAAAATGTGATCTAGATATGAATTAACATAATCTCACATGTTGCCATGAGGCTTAACGTTTTTTTATTAAATAAAAAAAGCCTGACAGGAAGTATAACTTATACATAATGCACCAATCACAGCTAGTATTGTTGTTTATTTCTGAATGCAATGTTCCCTACACCTTAAGCTTCGCCTACCTGGGGTTGTACAATTAATATCGTTATACATGATAGAAGAATGAATATAATATTTTGCGATGTATGGAAGGCATCCGATTGAGCCTGGCATACACGTTTTATCCATACACTTTAAATATATTGAAGAGAATCGGATAGGATTAATTAGCTCAGGAATTCCCTTTCTGATAGAACACAAACCATTCTTGCGAAAAACGCGAAAAAATATTCAGTTTTTCAGCTCGGCTGCATTAGAGTTTAGTTCTAGGACCGTTGTTGTTATATTATATTGCTGATGATCGTAGTCTCGCGAGACGTTTTGCCAACGAGATTCGTCTCTCTTGCAATTCTAGTTATATGGAAGATATCCACTGTTTACTCAATGCTCGTTGTATGGTAGATATCCAATGTTTAGGGGCCCCGAGTGGCAGAGTGGTCTAAAGCGCTGCCCGTTACGGATCACTGCCATCTCACCCTCTGTCTGCGTGGGTTCGAGTCTAAGATTCGGCTAATGTAGTTATGTGAGAAAGCTTGCCAGTAGCTTCTCGTGGGTCGGTGGTTCTTTCCGGGGGTTTTCCGGGTTCTTCCTCCACCATTTAATATTGGCCGCCATGTATAGCCTATATTGTGCTTAAAAATGGCGTTAAACTATAAAAACAAAACAAAACATATCCAGTGTTTATTCAATGCTCGTTGTATGGTAGATATCCAATATATACTCAATGCTCGTTGTATGGAAGATATCCAATGTTTACCCAATGCTCGTTGTATGGAAGATATCCAATGTTTACCCAATGCTCGTTGTATGATAGATATCCAATGTTTACTCAGTGCTCGTTGTATAGTAGATATCCAATGTTTACCCAATGCCCGTTGTATGGAAGATATCCAATGTTTACCCAATGCTCGTTGTATGGTAGATGTCGAATGCTTGCCCAACGCTAATTGTATGGAAGATATCCAATATATACTCAATGCTCGTTGTATGGAAGATTTCAAACGTTTATTCAATGCTAGTTGTACGGTAGATATACAATGTATACTCAATGCCCGTTGTATGGAATATATCCAATGTTTACCCAATGCTTGTTGTATGGTATATATTCAATGTTAGTCACTGTTACGTGTATGGTAGATATCTAAATTTTACCCAATGTTCTTTGTATGGAAAATATCCAATATATACCCAATGCTAATTGTATAGTAGATATCCAATGTTTACCCAATGTTCGTTGTATGGTAGATATCCAATGTTTACCCAATGCTCGTTGTATGGTAGATATCCAATGTTTACCCAATGTTCGTTGCATGGTAGATATTCAATGTTTACTCAGTGCTCGTTGTATGGTAGATATCCAATGTTTACCCAATGTTCGTTGTATGGTAGATATCCAATGTTTACTCAGTGCTCGTTGTATGTTAGATATCCAATGTTTACTCAGTGCTCGTTGTATGGTAGATATCCAATGTTTACCCAATGTTCGTTGTATGGTAGATATCCAATGTTTACCCAATGTTCGTTGTATGGTAGATATCCAATGTTTACTCAGTGCTCGTTGTATTGTAGATATCCAATGTTTACTTAATGCTAGTTGTATGGAATATATCCAATGTTTACTTAATGCTAGTTGTATGGAATATATCCAATGTTTACTCAATGCTCGTTGTATAGTAGATATCCAATGCTATTCGGTTCTAATTGTATGGAAACTATCCAATGTATACTCAATGCAAGGGTGTAGGATATCCAAAGTATACTCATCGCAAGATATACAATATATACTCAATGCTAGTGTATACAATGTAGCCAATATATATTCAGTGCTAGTTGTATGCAGGATATCTAATATATACTCAGTGCTAGTTGTATGGAATATATCCCATGTAGAGTCAGTGCTGCTTGTATGGAAGATCTCCCATGTGTACTCAATGCTACTTGTATGCAATATACCTCATCTATACTCATTGTTAGTTGTGTGCAAGACATACATTGTGTCATACTCAGTGCTAGTTGTATGCAGGATACCCAATTTATATGCTGGTTGCATGCAGAATATCTGGTGTATAATCAATGACAGTTTTATGCAGGATATTCAATATTTACTCAACGCTAATTGTATGTATGATTTCCAATGTATACGCAATGCTAATTGTATGTATGATTTCCAATGTATACGCAATGCTAGTTGTATGCAAGATGTCCAATGTATACTCGATGCTAGCTGTATGCAAGATATTCAACGTATACTAAATTCAAGTTGAATGCTTGATATCCAATATATACTCAATGCCAGTTGTATGCAATATACCCATTGTATGTTCAGTGCTAGTTGTATGCAGGATGTCCAATGTATTCTCAATGTTTATTGTATTTTTGATATCCAATCTATACTCAATGCTAGTTGTATGTAGGATATCGACTGTATACTTAGTGCTAGTTCTTTGCAGGATATGCAATGTATACTCAGTGCACGTTGCAAGGAAGAGATCAAATGTATACTCAAAGATGTATGCAGAATATTTATTAAATACTCAATGCTTGTTGTATGCAGGATATTACATGTCTACTCATTGCACGTTGCATGGAAGATATCCAATGTATACTCAAAGATGTATGCAAAATATTCAATAAATACTCAGTGCTAGTTGTATGCAGGATATTCAATGAATACTCAGTGCAAGTTGCATGGAAGATATCCAATGTATACTCAAAGATGTATGCAAAATATTCAATAAATACTCAGTGCTAGTTGTATGCGGGACATCCAGTGTACACTCAATGCTAGTTGTATGCAGGTTGCCACGTTTTAAGGATTAACCAGATTTCAACATGTACCCTGAGGCTATAATTTCGCGCCGTCAATATATATGAAGGTAAATTAGGAGAACAAAAGGTGTCTAGCCAGTTATTTGATATGACCATAAAATTCGTAACTCGCCATATTTTGGGCAAGCCAGTTACATAATAACTGCAATCACAGGTTTCACAGGTAAGTGAAGGAATTCTATTTTCGGATCAAAAGGGTGCCGCAAATCCACCTTTGACAGACTGTTGGAAAGAGTAGTGTCTGATAATTATATGAATCAACACCCACCCGGAATTGTGCAAAGCGTGGCCACGTTTAACTCTATTATCTTGGGAAATAAACGTCAGTAGTACCTAAGACAAGTTTGCGTGAATTAAAGGAAAATAAGCTACTCCGATATAGTTCGATATTGGCGGAAAATGTGTATTCTTGGCAAAACAAGGAGTCTCAGTACAGGAAGCTTCTAGGCCAGAGGAAATTGCCCCAGTGCAGTTGGTCCGAGTCTCTGGGAGACAAAAAAGAAGGAAGAACGGAGGGAGAAGTTAGAAGAAGGCATTTAGGGACAAGAGGGAATTACCCCAGTGCAGTTGGTCCGAGTCTCTGGGAGACAAACGAAAAGAAAGAACGGAGGCAGAACTTAGACGGACTGAAGGGAGTTAGATTACCAGGCCAGAAAGATCATACAGATGAGTAGGAACACAGGAACGGAGGAAACTCTATCACAATAATTCAGATGATGAAATAGGCCGTCACTTGGCCGAGTGAAAGACGAGTGATAGGGTTTTAATTTGAATTTTATTTGTGAGATGACTGTTATTGAATTATATAAATTTTTTGTCACATATTGTGTATTCATTAATTTAATTGTCGGCACAATTGACCGTGGACTCTGAGCTTTGCATCTCTCTATCACTACTTCAATTTCTGACAAAAACGAGCCAGGGTGGGTCTTCTGTAATAATTTAAATACTATTGGGAGCACCCCACCGCAACCTAAATAAAGCCAACCTTTACACAGGATATCCAATGTATATGCAATGCTTGTGTTGTGCGGCATATCCAATGTATATTCAACGCTAGTTGTATGCATGATATCCAATGTATAGTCGCTGCTTCTTTCAGGGCATTGCAGAAGTTGTTCATGTCATGCTGATCTGCGTAGCGTTGGATCTCACCAGCTTTGTTGCTCAGCTATGCGTCTCGCACCTAACGGAGGCGTCTGTTGTACAGTTCTGCGTATGTTGTTGTACGCATCTTTCCTTGAGGTGGACTTGGGGTTGTTGAGGTAGGTTTGAAGGAGGCGGTGTTTCTCATCCAGCAACTGCTTGATCTCGTCGCAGTTCTCATCAAACCAGTCGTGATGCTCTCTACCATTTCCGAAGCTGTTCTGTAGACCAGCTCTCTGAATGTCACCATGTCGGTTTCCACATTCTGATTGTCAAGAGAGGTAGACTTCAGATGTTCTTCCAGGGCATCCAAGAGAGACTGTTCGGTACTGTTGCATTTCAGCTTGGTGATGTTCAGTCGTTTATGAGCCTTCTTTCCCTGTATGCGTCTTTTGGGCTGAATGATGGTGTTAAGCTTGGTGATGATAGGGTGCTGGTTCGTTCAGCAGTCAGTGCCGCACAATGATTTTGGTAACACGCACACCCTGCCTGTCTATCTTCATGATAATGACGTAGTCGATGACGTGCCAGTCCTTGGAGCGAGGGTTCATTCATGACGTTCTGTTTCGGGTACAGAGGCGGAAAACTCTTTTGGTGACCCGAATACTTGGTATCTGGGACAAAAGGAGACCGTTAATGATACAGTGACCCACTCCGTACTTTCATATGACTCCATCCCAGGCAAAATGATCACAGCCTACTCTTGCATTGAAAGCGTCATGAATGTCGAGCTTATCTTCCATTGAAACGTCAATAATGGCGGAGTGAAAAGCCTTATAGAATCTGGGTTGGTCATGTTTGTGGAGCATAACAACTGATGATGGTAATGTGCTTTCTTCCAGATAAGAGGGGGAGTTGCATGGTCACGAGTCTGTTGTTTACTCCATCTGGAGTTCTAGCCAATTTGCCAATCAGTGCTGTCTTCACTGCAAAGCCTACACTAGCCTCACGGCGCTCTTCACTTCCTCGGCCGCTCAAAAATAAAGTGTATTCGGAGCCATTTTACAGAGTTCGCTTTCTCATGTGTGAGAGGAACAATCCACATTTTCTTTTTTGTATTTTGACCGCTAGATTAGGGTCCCGCCACCCGCGATATGCTGGTTAGGGAAGTTTATAGCAGGCAATGTTTCCTCATGCCATGGAGGCGAGCAGTGCATTCCTGAAGATTGCTGCTCAATCGTTCAGGAGGCTGCTGGACTCCTCTGGTACTCCGTGTCAGTGGTGAACAATCCTAATGTTCTGAGCCGCCTGTGTGCAGGTTTGCGGATACGGTTACGCTGAATGTGTATCTACACCTGCCTATTCGTCGCCAAAAGATGTTAGTGGGTGACGAAATGGGAGTTTTAAGAGCACTCTTGCAATGGATCACTATGTCCTTGGTCTAATTTCAATGGGTAATTCGTTCCACGTTGATGGGTCCTGGTATGCAAAAGAACGTTGTCCTTATGACTTCGTTTTCATAGTGGGAATAATGATTATACGATTTTCATATGAGGAGCTTATGTATCTTGCTTATGCGTACACATGGGTGAGGACAGATAGGTATGTTGGACTGGAGTCCATCAGTGCAACGTAGCACAGAGAACAAATTTTGTATTTGATTATGGATCGAATCAATATCCAGTGTAGGGTACAGAGCAGTGAAGTTTCTGGAGTAGATATTGAGACAAACCAGACAGAGTTAAGTTACGATTATCCAGTCTTGAAAGTGTTTTAGTGGCATCAACTGAAAGATAATTGCGAATGGAGTTGACGCATCTCAGCTCAAGATATGCAGCTTTGCATATTCATAACATGTTGGTGCAGTGTGAGAGTACTGTCCATAGTAACACCTAGGTTTCGTACTGAATTTAATGTTGGTGTTGCTGATATTTATTGTTTGAGGTAAAGGATGTGAATGAAAAAGTCTTTGTGTTTTGATCAGAATGGCCTCAGTTTTATCATCATTCATCTGCAGCTTGTTACATGTCATCCATGATTGCACATCAGAAATGCACCTCTCTACTCCGTGGATGGTAGAATCAACTTTAGTGGCTGGCTAGATTTGTATATTTGGGTGTTATCAGCGTACAATTGGTGAGACACTGGATGAAGATATATGACACTTGAGAGCGGCTGAGTGTATAGAATGAAGATAACATTTTCAAGAACAGACCCCTGTGGAACACCTCAACATAGATCAACTGGACTAAAGTTTATTCCATTTGCAGATACAAATTGTGTCATGTTGACTAAGTAGGACTTGAACCACTGTAAGGCTGTATTTTTAACGCCAAATACATACTGGAGACTGTGAATTAATATATCATGGTCTATTGTGTCAAATGCTGCAGACACATCTTGGAGGGTGAGGACTGTAATCCTTCCGCTACCCCAAGCAAAGAGAATGTCATTAACAACTTTCAGAAGAGTAGTTTCAGTATTGTGGCAAGGGCGCAACGCAGACTATACATTGCTAAAACAAAAACCTGTTTGAATTCAGATGAGATACAAGTTGGGTTAGAACAACGTTTTCTAAGACTTTTTATATAAACGAGAGTAAACTGTTAGCAAACTGTTCCTAGTCTCAGGCCCTTTCCGCTGTACCATGAATACGGAGTTCCTGGTAGTCTTAGAACCTTTCCCCTTTTTTTGTATCCCCGCCCCTTTTTTGGTTCATATGATTGAGCAATACTATGTACTGCTTTTGCACTAAGAGCTTCAGCAGCTCCTAACGCGGCGGCTTTACCAGCTGAAATTAATGCTGGAATAGCAGCGGGAAGTGAGAATATACCACCTGATTTTATCATGTTCTTAATTGCAGCCCCAGCGAGAACACCTTTTTATCTTTGATGGTATCATTGAAGTGTTTTACTTGACGAGCTATGACAGTTTATTCTGACCACCAGACATCTGATTGTGTTTCAGCGATATCGTAGTTCCACATTTTGTAGCTGATTCCGATTGCAATTTTTGTAACTTGACCAGGAGTTAACGTAACACTAACATGACTATATGACATTTTATCAATAATAGATTGATCTAATTGCTACATTACATATTTTCCACTGGTGCATCAGCTATTTCATTCGTCCCCCAACACCTTCGAGTAGCATTGATTTGTCACTGTGAATAACAGCAACTGCTCTGTAACTACCAGCAAGAGCATCGGTTACACGAGCTCGAAAGTATATTTCAAGGACGGATTGTCTGGTTAAGTCAAGATGTTCCAACGAAAAGTAGTAGATGGGATATAGGTTTTTAAAATCCAACTGTGGTATTTGCAGACCGGTATCTACATTATTATCGCGTCCCATAAATGATAGCAAACGATGATACGCGCGTGCTATTTGGTTTTGATTGAAATCAAGTAAAACATCCTCGGTTGGTTCCTGTTGACCGTTTACACTAAACGAGACTTCATTAACACTAAATTTATCAAATATCATATGGCCGCGTGTTTGTGAACTCAATCGCGCCTTATCCTGTAACGCAACAAATATATGCCGCGGCGCAGAAACACCTCGTTTTGATGCCAGTTGCCAAGTAAATGTACCATTCATATTACTCCCCGTCATATCCGTAGTAGTTGTTAGCCAACTTAGTAATGATTTGCCGCCTGTACTCATAAATGATAGTAATTTTTGCTCCATGGTGATTGATTTAGTCATTACTGGCATCCACAGTGTTAGTTTTGTTATATTCACCTTGTCACGGTCATTATCCGGATGTACAGGACCTGCTGAGATCCTCCAGATTGCATCATTATTATCACCTTTTCGCACTAAGGCTACTGTATGCTTCGCTCCATAGATAACGTTTCTAACATTTCTGCAGAATCCAAATATATGATGTAGTGGAATCGCGCATGAGAATAATCTACGCTGTCCTTCCAACATTGATACGCGTGTTGCAAACCCTAGATTGTGATTAAGATTAATATCTACGACATCAAATTCAGCAGCTGATCTTGCATATCCGGTTGGTGCTGCATTAACTGCACTTCCGGTGAGTTATTTCCGGCTCGTTTCCCTCCTACGAGATTTTCTAATCTTGATATATCCCCGAGAATACTATTATGACAATGAACTAGACCACTACCTGAAAAACCCCTTTGACATCCACACTGAGAAAATCCCTTTCCATTATAACCGGTTGCACCCTGTGTATCATTTTCCTGATCTTGTAAGTGTCTAATAAATTCATCATCATCATCTTCAAGTGGTGTATCTCATTGAGGTTCTTCTTGTTTTTTTTTTTTTTTTTGGTGTTTGATGTTCTCTATCTAAATCATCATCCCACTGAGGTTCTTCTTATTTTTTTTGTCTCCGTATTTGTCTCCGTTTTGGTGTTTGACGTTCCCTACCTATCTAATCATCATCCCATTGAAGTTCTTCTTCTTGTTTTTTGTCTTCGCATTTGTCTTCGTGTTGGTGTTGGGCGCTTTCTTTCTTGTTGTCGTTCTTCTATTTATATTTGTCGTTCTTCTTTTTTTATTTTTTATTATAATTACTAATTCCCTTTTTGAATTTTATATACCCTACCTCCCCCTATCTAAACGATCAATCCCCTTATTTATTTTATACAACCAATCAAACCAGTCATCGCGTTTTATTATATTATCTTTATAATCGCCTTTTTTAAAACTCCTTTTTTTTAATGATAGCTTGTAAAAAACGTGATAATCCTTTTGTTTTGATAATTGAAATTGTTTTATTATCTTTTTAGCCTCATCGTAAATGTATCAACTAAAGAAACACCCTTTGTTTTACTAACATCACCTTGTGTATCTCCAGCTATCTGTTTTAACAACGGGAGAATACCCTTTTTTCTATCTTCTTCCTCAATAGTCTCTCCCAATATAACTCTTTCAGTAGTTGAAGTGACGGGTTTAAATGACTGTTAAGTGTCTGCTGCAAAATCACTTTGAAATTCCTGTCTCGTTTGGAGCATATTTCGAACGAAATCACGAACTGGAATAAATTTCTTAATCGAAGCTAATCGTTCATGTGCTAATTTAGTTGTTAGTGCTTCATTTACCATTATAAATTAATATACTATTTAATTTGTAAATTAAAAAAACTCACCCCCAAAATTCTTTTGTGTGTTATACTTCCGCGTAGTGATTAAATCACCTGTCTATAGAATTTTGTTCTAGGTGAGTATATGCTGGCTTATGCTTCTATCAATTTACTTTCGATGATAAATAGATTTCCTGACACCGCAGTTAGGGTAGCCACTGATTCATTTTATATAGACGTAAAACATAGCGAAGCAGTAGCTGAATTCACTAATTCAGACGAGAGTTGGGGATCATGGAGAATTAAAAAAGAAATACTGCGTGATTACTCCAAGTCAGCAGATGTTACGATTGAAAACAATTCCTTGAAAAATAATCAGATATCAGAACTATCTAATGCACCGTCGTGTTCCGATCCAATATGTAGATATAAAACCAGTTACTTAAACGACTGTGGTGGGTCAGGGAAGACGACTCGTGCGATCGAATTATTTCGAGGGAAATCAAACATGATTGTGCTAACACCAACACATAGACTTGCAAGACAGATGAAATAACGAGGATTTAATGCTTGCACTTATCACAGTTTCTTTCGATGGAAAGGTGACGAATGGACGCCTGATCGAATGGGCGAAAAATATATTCCTGAAATCATCATTTGGGATGAGATATGCATAGTGTCGTTATATGTATTACAAAAATCTCTTGATTGGTTATTGCTAGCGAATACAAAAGTGATAATGTGTGGCGATCATGGTCAACCACCACCTTTGTCGATTTGTCTCCACTTGTTTGGCTAAAGTATTTTGTAGACTATTATGAAGAAATTAATACCGATCATAGAGCACTTGATAAACAATTACGCGAGTTCAAAAAACTAATCAGATTACAACCGGATAGAATCCATTGTGAAATAGCGCGTGAAATAATTTCGGAAACCCCATTAAATGATTTCTGGGAAGCGTGGAGAGCAAACGATTTGATAGTGGCAAGTAGAAAGATCGTCAGAGACACATTTCAGATGAAGTTATTTAACACACACAAAAAAATGTGCAACACTTCCAGTGCCATTGTGTTATAGGCCTACGGATACACGAAGACAAAATATCGAAGTTGATATTCCTGGACAAAGTGAAAAACAGATTCTTGTGTTAAATGATATTGTGTTAGTTGATATCATTGTCGTCGAAGATGCATTGCGTGCTGATAAATCCCCATGGAAGCTTGGATACGCAGCGACGATACATTCTTCGCAGGGGTTGACTATATCCGATACAATTGTTTGGATCAAAGATAATCGCATCGAATGGCCGAATTTAATTTATCTTGCGGTGTCCAGAGTACAAAGAATAAATCAACTTCGAAGAGTTGTTTTAGATGCTAATGACACTACAATAAGTGATATTGTCAGCGATGATATAATCAGAACAAAACTCTCTGGTTATAAACAACAGGACAAAATAAATAACAGAAAATTTGATATTGATGCCGAGTTTATAATCACACTAAAACAACAACAAAATAATCTCTGTGCTAGTTGCAATTGTATAATGCGTTGGTGTTGATCGGATAAAGATCCTCGCCAATTTACCGTAGACAGAAAAAATAGCAGTGTTGGTCATACCAGAGATAATGTGATGCTGACTTGTCTTGAGTGCAACAGACGCAGAGGTGCTAGTTAAGACCACGCGGCGGTAATTCAGTATCCTCGGGTATCACTTGTAGTTATTTACGAGTAAATCTTTGCTGAGGAGCAGTTGAATCCAACCTATAGACTGGCGGTCTACCCGTAGATCTCGTTATGCTAGACATTGTATATGCAGTAACACTCAAAATAGGATCAGTAGCTCTCTTTTTGCCACCTTCGAGCTCTCCTGGTTCATATAAATATCTAACAGTGACATTGACGAGTATTGGTTGTTTTGAAAAATCATTTTGCGGTTTTACAGGTATATACTTTTTTTTTTAAATCGCGTTGTTAGGTTTCATGTTGATTGTTCGAGTAATCTCATTATTCAGCGCGGTAATCACGCCTGGTAAACTCTTGACCCATTCACGAGATCGTTTATCCTGAATAAATTAGTTCGCTTATTGATATCCAAATAACCGCTCAGCAAGTGTCCGATTAAATCGTTCAACAATTGCCTGATCGCGATGTAGTGCAGTATGTCCTCGTCTGATGGTGACATTATGATGCTTCAGTTTTGATAACACTGCACTCTAAAATTCCTTGCCAGGATCAACTTGTAATAGATTTGGCCAATGCAGAGAACCCCTTCGATAAATCCTTTCAAACGCAGAAGCAACTTCAGTTGATGATTTTGTCTTTAGAGGTTCTGCTTGTTTGTATCCACTCGCAACATCAACTACGGTTGGTACGACAGAAATAATATATCAGCCTGATGAACCTCATTAGGTGCGCTGACATCAAAATGCGAGAAGTTAATTTGTTTAGGCGGTGTTAGATAAATTTGTCATATCGCCTGTTTGGATAACCAATCCGCTGCAGTGGTATTTTTCACCTTTGCGGCGCTAGCGAGTTTACTGATTGCTGATTTACTCCTCCAGTATCCTCTTAGAGAATAATAAATAGATTCCATGATGTTATTAATTACCAGCACCAAACATCAATTTACTTTTCATCGCCGATTTTATCAACTATGAAGCCAATTTTTCTTTGAAGGATTTATCAGTGATAGAATTCAACGCATGAATTAATTTCACATCTGCGATATGTCTGTGTTGCAGATTGCTACTTTTAGAAGCAACATCATGAGCATGACACGCCTTGTCAATAGCGTTTATTGGGTTTTCACCGGGTCTGGGTTGGTTTTGATCATCGAGTCTGATATCGAGTCTGGTCCCGGGTCCACAATATACCCAACTATACCCTGGAAGGTGTTTTCTCCCGGATATTTTGCCTATGGTGTTACTGGGTTTTTTTCTAACTTGGCTGCAATGGTACCACATTGTACACACTTACCAGCATGTGCTGATCTATTATTTGTAATTGTAATCTTTGTCAAGTCGTTTGTGCTAGCACGCTTCTTACATTTCACACAATATATAATTTATTTATAATAACATGAATGTAATTGATTTTTCGGCGACAAAAATACGAGAACCAGTTAAGCATCATGCAGCGCTACCAAATTATATTCGCATGATTATAATCGGACCATCTGGAAGTGGCAAGACACAACTGCTACTTAATTTGATGAGATGGATGAAATGGGATAAACTACATTTGATTGCTCCTAGCGCAGACGATCAGCGATGTTACAAGGTGTTAAAGGATTTTAACGAGAATGCAAAATCGGAAATCGATGAGGATATTATTGAGTATATAACCGATATCGAGGACGCACCGAGCATTGATGATATTGATGGAAGTATCAACAATTTAGTCGTATATGATGATGTCATGTTAGACAATCCAAAGAATCCCGCTAGGATATTTTCAGAGGTAGGCATAAAAATACCGATGTGATATATGTCACTCAACGATACACTCAAATACCAAAAATGATCAGAGATAACTGCAATATTCTTGCCGTATTCAACGGAGTTGACACACACATACGCTACGAAATATTTGGCAAACGTGGTGCGGCGGTGATATGGGTCATGATCACTTTAGAGATTTCTTTAGTCGCGCTCAGTCAACCCCACATGGATTTGTAACGATAAATTTGCATAACACTAGATCAATATATTGTATCGGACTTGATAAAATATTAATTAGTCTGTTTGTGAAATCCAAAAAGGATTTTTCCCCCATAGCAGCAGAGGGGGCGCGACAACGACTTTGCGTCTCCAAAAGAAACTTTTTTTTACGATTTTGCAGGAAGCCTTGGTTTCCCAAATAGACGCACCTATAAAGTTGTCCGATTCGCCCTCTCTGCTTCTCCTAGTGATTTTAAACATTAGGATATACTAACCTACTTTTATAGAACTCTATACTATTACACGCACCTTACTGAATCCAACACATACAGCGAGTCTTTAAATCTGTTAAACTTCTGGGAAATACTAATGTACTATACTTAATTGTTATTAAAGCATTGTTTTCAATATACTATACAGCACTCACGTAAGTCTGGTACCTATGTTCGTTCTAATTAGGAGACATAGCCCAGGTTTGGGTATAAATGTAATTCACTATAAAGGTTTTCCAAGATTTATTTAATGCAAAACGTTCTTGTAAGAAATATTATTTCCGAAAACTATTTATTTGCCATTTAAAACTAAAGGTGAGTGGGTAGTTTAAAATGATCGAAATCTAACTTTACCCAAAAAGCTCCAAGGTTTGTAGTTTTGGAATATTTGTACCAAGATATGAGATGGCAGGGATGGCAAAGACCGTAAGCGCTGAGAGAAAAGAATATGCAAGACGCTCATTCATGCAAAAGGAGCAGACAGCGTCAGTGAAGTTGACCCTCATAGACACACGGTAACTAACTGTCCGAAAATGCTCGGATAGATATGGCACGAAGAGACGAGACAAATGAAGAAATAACACAATCAATTATTCAGAATGAGTCAATTTCTGTTCTGGAAACAGCCGGTCTCCTATTTCTGAAACGATCAACAGTAACAGGGTATGTACGACGATATCGTCAGAAAACTGGACCAAATAATAAACACGACATCTCAATATGTTCGCAGACGCAGTTGTGAACCTTTTATATGTTCCAAAACCGACGATATGCTGATTTTTGCGGCCAACGAAGATGTGAAATTCTTATTTCAATTTGATCATTGCTTTACGGACGGAACGTGCAGATCAAGTGTAAGTCGATACGATCAGTGTCATACATGGTTTTGTCAGCGGTTTTTTTTCCTGCGGCCTATACATTAGTAAGGCAATCATTTGGAACAATATGTCAAATTTTCCAAATTCTAGCACTGAAAGCAGGTCTGATTACCGTTTCTCTTATCCTAGATTTTGAACTAGCTGCAAATCAAGCTTTCCAAAACAAGTTCCAAAGACAACAATTATGTGTTGTATATGTCTCTTCGGTCATTGCGTTTGGTGAAAATTGTAGTCAGAAGGTATATCTGGAATTGGCACATCATACCAAACGAGGTCTCGCCCTTTGCGTGTGTGGTACCTTCTGTTGTCATTCGGGTATTCGAAAGTCTGTTGGAAGATCAAGCTAATCGTGAATTCGATGACATCTGTGATTTCATGGAAGATAATTTCATTGGTAAACCATGAAGAGGAATACGATAATCTCCAAGATGTTCATACCAGTTCAGGAACCAATATTCAAGTCCTCGACACGTTGTGGCGAACAACACAGCAACAACATAATCGATTGGCAGAACAATGCCTTCAATAACATGGTTGGTTTTCCCCTCCCGACGACATCACAACTCGCGCGCAAACTAAAACAGGAGTAACATTGCACACATCTTCGATCTTCAGATGGTAATAATAATAATAATAATAATAATAATAATAATAATAATGAGGACTTTGTATAGCGCCTAATCTTTCGAAGCTCTAAGCGCTTTACACCATCAATAATGATATGACTACACTACAGAACATCAAATTACAAAAACAATGAAATTGGAAAACATAAAAACATGCTGAAAACATATAAGATACAAAATATGATTAGGTCGCTAAGTTTGTCCCTGCAGTCGAAACAGGTGAGTCTTAAGAGCACTCTTAAAAGGGACCACTGTGTCTTTGTGTCTAATTTCAATGGGCAATTCGTTCCAAGTCGCCGGGCCCTGGTGTGCAAACGAACGTTGTCCATATGACTTTGTTTTCACCTTGGGAACAATGTACGACTATTAAACATACAGTGACTGATCTGACTATTCAATCTAGTATTTCACTATACCTGTTCACGTGACCTAAACCATCCAACGGTAAGTACTTATATCTTCTAAGAACCGAAATTAGCAGCAAACTTAAATCTGCATCAGTGAAGCACCCTACACTACGATGTGCGACTACAACAACAGAAGATTGCATACATTGCGCGTGTTCTCAATATAAATGTTGTCTGATACTTTGTGTCATATTGTCCATTATATACACTGTGCAGACCCATTATTTGCACTTTAAAACTACTGCCTATAGGTTAGTACAACATTTAAAAACTTTTGTGTTTGTATTAATCGATCTATACCCTCGTATACAATTATCGTTTATTTGTCTGTATCTGAATTCTTACAACGATGAGCAGGGACTGTTGTCATTATTTCACATACCTGTGAAGCTCAAGTTTGAGACACCATATTTCTGAGGCCAGCTCGCCGTAGAAGATTCGTTTGGATTGCGTCCATCATCCCCTCGGTGTAAATGTACAAGCAATCGTCGACGATGCTGTCTGAGTAATCTATCCAGGTAGATGCAGGATCTATATGCTGGGAATTCTGTCCTTCCAGAAAATGAGGTGGATTCTTGGTGCATGTACTTTGTTCATGACTCACTCCCGTAGAGGACAGTGCTGATGACGCATGCTTGATACGATTGCATTTTTTGTGTTAAATCGGTTTGTTGTTGACACATGCCCTTTCACACAGCCTGTGTATCGTTGTAATAACCTTTCTAATGTAGGTGCTGAGTTTTGCGTCAAGCAAGATGTTGTCGATACTAGTTTATCCACGGTATATGGATTTACTTTTTTCAGCCAGATCTTAGTTGTTGTTGATGATGGAAAGTCGCTCTTTAACAGCTTGACCTCTCACTACTGTCTTTTTCAAGCCGATGATAAGTCTGGAACCCCGGCAAGTTTGTGAAAATTGGTTAGTGATGTATTGTATATGAACGTCTTTGTGTCTTTTCAATAACTCGTCGTCTGGAAAGAGTAGATCTCGAGTGATAATTTTACTGTTCTTGTAGATCTCGAATGATAATTTTACTGTACTTGTAGATCTCGAATGATAATCTTACTGATCTTGTAGATCTCGAGTGATAATTTTACTGATCTTGTTGATCTCGAGTGATAATTTTACTGACCTTGTAGGTCTCGAGTGAGAATTTTACTGATCTTGTTGATCTCGAGTGATAATTGTACTGATCTTGTAGATCTCGAGTGATAATTGTACTGATCTTGTAGGTCTCGAGTGATAATTTTACTGATCCTGTAGGTCTCGAGTGATAATTGTACTGATCTTGTTGATCTCGAGTGATAATTTTACTGATCTTGTTGATCTCGAGTGATAATTTTACTGATCTTGTTGATCTCGAGTGATAATTTTACTGATCTTGATCTTGACCGGGATTCGTGCTTAATGTCAAAGCGTGTTCTTAAAATTCAAGAAGTATTTTATCCCACAGACAAATAGCGTTCCATTTTTTTTCTGGTGACATGTTTTTTTTTATTAATACTTGTACCAGAAACAAATGTAACGACCTTTCCAGAAACAAATGTAACGACCTTTCCAGAAACAAATGTAACGACCTTTCCAGAAACACACAGTATGAGGATTATTTATGTTACAACAGTGGTTGTGTCTTCATACTGTATCAAAGGCTATAGAAACGTAACCCCTCCCCACCCCCCCTGTAAATGTTCTTTAGTTCATATAAGTAGTGGTCAACCTTAATCATGGATGCAAGTAAAGGTCAATACAAATTTAGCCTTTCTTGAATAGGTCAGTAAAATATTAGTCTTTTTTGAATCGGTCAGTACAATATTAGCCTTTCTTGAATCGGTCAGTAAAATATTAGCCTTGCTTGAATCGGTCAGTAAAATATTAGCCTTTCATGAATCGGTCAGTAAAATATTAGCCTTGCTTGAATCGGTCAGTAAAATATTAGCCTTTCATGAATCGGTCAGTAAAATATATTGGTCTTTTTTAAATCGGTCAGTAAAATATTAGTCCTTCGTGAATCGGTCAGTAAAATATTAGTCCTTCGTGAATCAGTCAGTAAAATATTAGTCTTTATTGAATCAGTCAGTAAAATATTAGCCTTTCATGAATCGGTCAGTAAAATATTAGTCCTTCGTGAATCAGTCAGTAAAATATTAGCCTTTCATGAATCGGTAAGTAAAATATTAGTCCATCGTGAATCAGTCAGTAAAATATTAGCCTTTCATGAATCGGTCAGTAAAATATTAGTCTTTCGTGAATCAGTCAGTAAAATATTAGCCTATCATTAATCGATCAGTAAAATATTATCCTTTCATTAATCGATCAGTAAAATATTAACCTTTCATTAATCGATCAGTAAAATATTAGCCTTTCATGAATCGGTCAGTAAAATTAGTCCTTCGTGAATCAGTCAGTAAAATATTAGCCTTTCATGAATCGGTCAGTAAAATATTAGCCTTTCATTAATCGATCAGTAAAATATTAGCAGTTCATTAATCGATCAGTAAAATATTAGCCTTTCATTAATCGATCAGTAAAATATTTGCCTTTCATTAATCGACCAGTAAAATATTATCCTTTCATTAATCGATCAGTAAAATATTAGTCCTTCGTGAATCAGTCAGTAAAATATTAGCCTTTTGTGAATCGGTCAGTAAAATATTACTCTTGCTTGAATCGGTCAGTAAAATATTAGCCTTTCTTGAATCGGTAAGTTAAATATTAGCCTTGCTTGAATCGGTCAGTAAAATATTAGCCTTTCATGAATAGGTCAGTACAATATTAGCCTTTCTTGAATCGGTCAGTAAAATATTAGCCTTGCTTGAATTGGTCAGTAAAATTTTAGCCTTTCTTGAATCGGTCAGTAAAATATTAGCCTTTCATGAATCGATCAGTAAAATATTAGCCTTTCATGAATCGGTCAGTAAAATATTAGTCTTGCGTGAATCGGGCAGAAAAATATTAGCCTTTCTTGAATCGGTCAGTAAAATATTAGCCTTTCATGAATCGGTCAGTAAAATATTGGTATTTTTTAAATCGGTCAGTAAAATATTAACCTTTCTTGAATTGGTCAGTAAAATATCAGTCTTTCTTGAATCGGTCAGTAAAATATTAGCCTTGCTTGAATCGGTCAGTAAAATATTAGCCTTTCATGAATCGGTCAGTAAAATATTAGCCTTTCATGAATCGGTCAGTAAAATATTAACCTTGCTTGAATAGGTCAGTAAAATATTAGCCTTTCATGAATCGGTCAGTAAAATATTAGTATATTTTAAATCAGTCAGTAAAATATTAGGCTTTCTTGAATCGGTCAGTAAAATATCTGTCTTTCTTGAATCGGTCAGTTAAATATTAGTCTTTGATGAATCAATCAGTAAAATACGTCTTTATTGAATCGATCAGTAAAATATTAGCCTTTCATGAATGGGTCATTAAAATATTAGCCTTTCATGAATGGGTCATTAAAATATTAGCCTTTCTTGAATTGGTCAGTAAAATATTTTTTAAATCGGTCAATACAATGTTAGTATTTTTTAAATCGGGCAATACAATGTTAATATTTTTTAAATCGGTCAATACAATGTTAGTATTTTTTAAATCAGTCAGTAAAATATTGATATTTTTTAAATCGGTCAATACAATGTTAGTATTTTTTAAAATCGGTCAGTAAAATATTAGGCTTTCTAGTAATCTTTCATGAATCCAGATCTATATTCAGCAAAAATGTTTACGTTGTTCAATTAGTTATATAGTCTACATTGTAAATATGTGTAAATTAATACAATTACAACTGCCAAAAGGCTATGCATTTCATGTAGTTTTTTTTCTAAAGAACGCCCAATTATCTCAAAGGTGCAAATATATTTACACCATTAGTATGGCAAATTTCTTGTTCTTTGATGTTATTACATTGCTTCTCAAATGGGACAACACGGATTGCCGTACGCATTTCGTCGAGACAAAGTCCCTCTGTTTTTTATTTTTCAATTTCAGACTCCTTATTTTGCAAATTGGATAATCTAGTTCAGTTTCCATGTGTTCACTCATCTTGAGTTTGCAAAGGTTTTTATGCTCCAACAGTCTTTTCTTAATAATTGTGTAACATGCTAAACACTTAAATATAATAATACGATCTGTCCAATGCTTACCTGAAACTGCCAGGAAGTTCTTTAGTTTTTTTTGCGCAATGATTCTAGCCTTTCATAAAGGTCTGAATTGATGGCTTTTCTTAACTTTTCGCAATTATATATATATATATATATATATATATATATATATATATATATATATATATATATATATATATATATATATATATATATATATATATATATATTCTACGTCGTGCAAATTTGTCATTTATTATGATTCTTTGTGGATTAGATAAGTTTTCTTGCAGGTGTTGTATTACCTTGAAACAGTTACTTTCCATTAAAGTACGTTTGGGCCGTCGCTTGTTCTGTGTTTTAATTATACAGGAGGAATTGATTTTGGCCGAATATATTAGAATAGTTCTCATATCACTAACTCCTAGGTATCCAGTTTGGCGATCAACTCTGAAACAGAAGAGACAGAAATGATTAGAGGGGTCGTAATGATTCGCTTTTAAAGTGAGATGCCAAACATTTCAACTTGATAGCGCCAATACCATACCTGTCAGTTTGATCAGCTGATTGTAACACTGCCATGTTTCTGATAACTCCATCGCCTTTGTCTTCGGGACATTGCTCAAATGCCTGTAGCGGGCCAAAGCAGGGAACCAAATATCAAAAACACATGTGTCAGAAACTAAATACTCTAGTATTCTATCCGACAGTCAATATTGCATTCGACTTAGTTCATAGCAAAATGGGCTTATACAGTCTATAGACAAGCCCCAAGTCCGAAATCTGTATATCCTTAGATTTGGATGCTTGTGTTTGCTTTATCTGTCATCACCTTGTTATCAGCAAGTGTGAATTTCACTCATGTCAGATATAATTGCTTTTAGACTCCCAGCTAACTGTCCAGTTATAATGCCCCTATTTCAGTTCCCAGTGTTTGAAAGCTAGCTTTAAATATGGGATTTCTATATAGTATTGTGCATAATAGATTGTACCAAAATAAGATTAGCTGACGGTTTTTGTAATGTATTTGCTTGACAGGTGCTCTAAATACATTGTCTGAATAGTTTTGTGACTTTTTACAAAGATACTTACAGTTTTATCTTGAAGACATGGAGTGTGTAATATCATCAAGAATTTGAAGATGAAGAAATGGTAAGATTTCAATATTACTTGCATTCAGTAATTTGTAATATCACTTACTCAGTGTATCACATACATACACAGTCTATTGTGAGCTTCTATTTGATACGGATACATGTAGACGAAATTATACAAATATAATAGCTTTTTACCACAACAATTTCCAACTGTTTATATAATCAATGTATCAATTCAGTTTAAGTTCATTGATAGTTCAATAATAATAAGTTAAGTCCATTAACAGTGCTCTCTCCAAAATCCACAAATCAAGAAGCACAGAGGTCATGTTGCTTGAATTCTCATGTTGGTCATTTATTGGTCTAATTGCATGATATTGTTTATGTAGGTATATTATAATTGTATTATCATTAGATAGTAGTACATTATTACTCAATGTATATTAAAAGTAACATAGATATAGACTAAAGTAATTAGCGCATATATATTGTAAATGAACATGGAAATATATCAAAGCATTGAGTCATACAGTTGATCATAATTGACACAAGCCTTTTGTAAATGCCATTCAAGCAACAAGTTGAAGTACTTTATATAATGGTCCTATATGTTTTATAGTTTATATTTATGTCCATCTCGCATCTCCTTGGTCAGTCATACTTGTAATCTTTTATCTTCCAATACATAAAATCTAGCACCAAATTCTAACTTTATATTTTATGTGAATATCTAGTTTGACTGAATTGTCTACATCAGATAGTTAAATAATTTCATTCTTCAACAGGTTTCCATTTGTATACCATCACTCGAGTCTCTACCTTTCAATAAAATCGAAGATGGAACTTTCATAGCCATAGATGATCTTGTAAAGTTCCTTAAATCTAACCATTCGATTCATGATAGGAAAAAACTGTGAAGAAAGAAAATATTTTACAAGAATTACAGAGACACGATACTGGGATAATCCAGAGAGAAGAAAATAAATTGGTTTCGTTGTCGTCTTTCTTTCGATATATGTTTCATCACTATGATGATCCAGGTTTGCAAATTGGTATGTGATAAACTCTTAGAACAACAAACACAGTCTATATCTTCCAAAAAATGGAATAAATGAACATGGAACCTTTATCAAGAACTAGCGTCTGTTGAAATTTTAAGTTTGGGTCTGTATGAAGAAACAATTAATAAGCTACAACTTGAAGGGCTGAAGATTCCATCTTTAATTATTGATTACAAAACACAGTTCACAGAGAGCGAATGGAATAAAATTAAATTGTTTGAATGGCATTATAGTTCCTTTTGTAAGAAATAAGCGTCAGACTATGAAGATGAACAGGAGTTGGCAGAAAAAGGACAAGAACTCAATCATTTGTGCTTGAAGGTCTGTCAACGGTATGTTGCTTGGAAGTTTGCTGCTGATGCAATAAATGGAATTACTATCCATCTAGAAAGTATCCATCGACCTGAGAAAATAGAAACTGACACAGAAAATGCTCTTAGAGATATACCTGCTCTTCAGTTTCAAAATATCATTTGTTTTCAGTGCACAAATGTGTGTACACATAAAACAGGAGTGCACATTGGTATCGAACTACAGCATTTGCAACATAATGTTGAACTATATGATGATATCTCACTGATAGTTCGTGCCTCTCTGAAGAAAAGTCACAACCTTTATGTACCTGTCATACTCTTCTTTCCCAATGGCTGCCTTCTGCCTGGTGAGCGTTTTCTCGCAAGAAGTCATCTAAAATCTGGTAAACTCCAACCCCATTACGCGTCTCTTTCATCTTGTCTGGATGACCAAGATCTCCCAGAAGAATTTGGAATTCTTGACTCCTTTTGCTTTCAATGTTTTAAGGAGGAGAAACATTGGCTTGCTGACCCCTTAGATATAAACCATTTTCAAATAATGAGAGAATGGCGCTTGCACGTTCCTTTACCATTCCAGTGTTTATTAGAACAAACACTACTGAACAAAACAGCCTCAGGCGTCGATCATCTGATTATTTCTACACCTCAAAACTGTCCTCTTTATATTGCCTTTTTGATTCGTCACTGAACAAACTTAACAGAAATTACAGTGGTCTAATACAAGATATTGTCACAAATGAGTTGTTCATCAGCTACATCACATCTGTGTTTTCCATCACCTCAGCTACGAATATGAGTCAAAGTCTGCGAAATGGAGACAGACATCTCAAGAAAGCAGCAGATCCAGAGCTTTGTCACTTTAAAACTTATCTAAAACCATATCCACTTTGCTATATAAAAGCAAGCCATGTCTCAGCTTCTGAACATTTGGTTTGTCTCAGAGACTGCTATCTTATATTTGTCATGGACAATCTGATCCAGCTCACCATGAAAACAGACCCACAACCTGGTGAAAGGAGAATAAGTCAACTATGCACCTTTCCCATCACAATCAAAGGCATTCCAAAGGATTCGAACGATGTGTTAACATGGCATCTTCCACTGTGTGAAGAAAAAGAAGATTGTGCATGCAAGGAAGTACCACAGTTGAAAAAAGAAGACCTAGAATGGGTTCTCCTGAAGATGACCTCTGACGAAGAGTGTGCTTTTGAAAGTTTTCAGCGGCAAGCTACATGGGGCCTGAAACACATATGGACAAGACTTACATCATTACAGCCCTTCACAAAAATTCAAGACAAAGCGGCTTCGATGGAGAATTCGGGATTTCAGGAAGAAAATGTGGATCTAGATGAAAGCTTTTCATTCTTGGTCATTCATGATGTGGAGAAAATGGAAACTGTCAGTAATAATGAGAGAAATGAAAACTTCCCACTAAACATCTCCAATGAAGATATAGAGAGCATTAATGGAGCCACTACCTCCACTACAGCAGTTGACAATAATGGGGTAACAGTCGAGGATATGAAAAGCTTCCAGGATGAACCAAATGTATCATGTGATATGTTGCCATATATTGACGTCAGTGATATAGATGAGGAGGATGTACAACCAATTAAAGAGGATAAAATGAAGGAAAACAGACAAGAAGAGGAAGATGAGGATGACGATTATTCAAATATTCGGTCAAAAGTAGATGCAAATCAAGATATTCTCCAAGATGTTCAAGCCCTCCTTGAAGAAATACAGATACCATTTATGGCAAACAAAGATGAAACTGAAGTCTGTGATACCGATAGTAGCATACGAGAGTATCAAGATCTAAAAAACACACCATCACCGCCACTATTATGCCGTCATCCTCCACCTTTCACCATACAGCAGAGTACTTAGATCATTTTGTATTCATTTCCAGAAAGATGAAATTTTCCTAGTCATCAGCAACCAGACAGCTTAAAACACAACCAATAATATACTACAGGACATTTAAGGAATGATGAAAATATTGAATCACCTTTGAAGTCCAATGCAGTTCAGATACGAAAACGGCTCATACCTTCAAGCGGAATTCATTTGAAATGGAAATACCACACAGTGTGGACAATGTACTCATAGCGCAGTATTTGGAACGGTTGTAAATACTATCATCAAATAATTCTAGGTTTTTGTAATATGCATGGATAGACAATAGTTGATATTTTACCATATATGCTACCTCTGATATGTTCTGTTTCGGATGTAAAGATGCCAATTGGTATCTGGGTAGTCGAGGACCTACCTATTTATAATAACGCAGGTTAAAAAAGGTCCCATAGGGTATCCATTTATCGTAACAGTATACAAGTTTTCTGCCAGTGCTTGCAAAGTCAGCACTCGCATTGTCTTCAAATTGACAATCCTTGTGATTGAGCCCTAAGTACGCATCCTTTTTATGTGGCAAGCAGAGGTCTGTCTTTTCCTGTAAGTAATTGACCATATATATATATATATATATATATATATATATATATATATATATATATATATATATATATATATATATAGAGAGAGAGAGAGAGAGAGAGAGAGAGAGAGAGAGAGAGATGGTCTTGGCTTTTAAAAAGTTGTCGCCAAAAAATCACCAACCTGAATATTTTGTCGCCAATTTTAAAAAAATGTCGCCAAAACAAGTAGTAAATATTTTTCCAAGTCTTATTAATGTTGTTGTTGTTGTTGTTATAGGGTTTAACACCATTTTTCAGCACAAGATATAGGTTGTACGTACATGGCATCTATATCAGTATTAATTAAAAAAGATGGGATAGTTATTACTTATTAACAACAAAGCAATACAGCCATATTACAAAATAAATCATTACATAACTGTTTTGCACTACTTCCATGGTCATTGCATCCCGCATCACAGTGTATAGGTATGACTGTTGTTACTTGAAATAAGTATATTATCAAATGTAAAATATCTACTGGTACTCCAGATATCTACAGTCTCTCTCTCTCTCTCTCTCTCTCTCTCTCTCTCTCTCTCTCTCTCTCTCTCTCTCTTATTTTTTAATAGAAACATCAGGTATTAAGCAACTCTGTTATACATATTTTTTTCCAAATAATAGTTTTGTAAGGAACTTTAGTTAATGACATTTTAATACTAAAACCCTATGATCCTTTCAAATATAAAATAAGTGACGTATAATGCGACCGTCGATTTCATGCATTCAGGAAATAAATGAGCCACCCCCTCCCCCATTTATATGTCTAGATTCACAAAGTACATCTGCAACCAGGAGTTATATTAGTACCCTTATTCATACTTCGTGGACAACCACAACAAATCAAGTTGAGGCTACGACATCGCAGATACCACCATGCCAAATGCTAAAAATGAAGTAATAAGTCTGTATAGTAGACTGAGATGCATATAAAATGACACTCATTATATTGTCACAAACACCTGAATCAATTGCATATTTGTTTGTTATGTGGACTTCTAACCGTATGCATACAATATTTTACACTAGCCTGGAAGAACTTATTAGGCTCACACAGGCATGGGCTTGGGATGTTGACAGCAGAGAGCCATTCAGCTGGGGTGTCATATAACCATGGATAGAAACTATCCACATTTTTGGGGCCTGTCTTTAGTCTTTAGACTGTATATATTGGTATCCGTAATATATATATATATATATATATATATATATATATATATATATATATATATATATATATATATATATATATATATATATATATATATATATATAGACACACACACACACACACACACACACACACACAGGATACATGTACATACACTAGAACAACCTGGAACAACACTTTTTCACGATCGGATCTATTAGGCTACTAAAAATCGTAGTAATTGTAGTAGTGGTGGTGCTGATAGTTCTGCTGATAATATAACATGATTTCTTTAGTAATAATAATAATAATAAGAAGAAGAAGAAGAAGAAGAAGAAGAAGAAGAAGAAGAAGAGGAGGAAGAAGAAGAAGAAAAACATATGATATTGTACCCGCCAAATGAAATAATACCAAATGAACGTTTTATAAATTTACTGTAATAATTGTAAATGTACACCTATGCAATCGGGTCGACGAGTGACCGAGTTGTCTAAAGCGCTCACCGTTACAGTTCACTACCATCTTGTTCTGACTGCCTGGATTTGGTTCTCGGTCTCGACCAATATTGGTACTTGAGGAGGCTTAAGATTTGCTACCAGTGGGTCTGTGGTTCTATCTAGTGTTTCCTGGGTTCTTTCTTCGTCAGTTATACTGGCTGAAATGATTAGTGAGTGCATGTACATGCATAAAGTCCAAGCTACAGACTGAAAAAAACGAAGGTCTACCAAACTTTTAGTACAGACATTTACAATTGATATAAATCGTCTTATGGTTCTATTTAGAATTTTTATTAAAGTGAATTATCTGAACTCATAAATCTTTGTCCAAATTGATTTCACCACCAACTGGCTTGAATAGAAAAGCTTGCACAAAGCTAACATGTAACCTGCTTAATGATATTAAGAAAAACAAAAAGAAGAGCGAAGAAAGTCTCATTACACTCGTTGTTGTTGTTGTTGTTGTTTTAGGGTTTAACACCATTTTTCAGCACACGATAGGCTGTACATGGCGGTGAGTATTATTGGTGGAGGAAGAACCCGGGAAAATCCCCGGATTTTAAGGATGTCAGATTATTATTAGATGGACGGACTATCTAGATTGTTAATACCGATCATATTAATGACATACATATACAAGCAATTGCAAATCAAGTAAGAGAATAACGAAGTTACTATCTGGATGATTTCTTTTAAAATGGAAGCAGTGTTATTTAGAACTGGCATGTACTGCACTTATATCTTGCATTTTATTACAAATGTAGGTGTGAGTATAAATGGAGAAAGAAGACGTTTTATAAATTGAACAACATCTAGAAACATATAATAATTTTGTTGTGAGTTTTTAATTATGTATTGCCTAATTATTGTATATTTTTGTGACAATTTGCATATATGCTTCAAAATAACATTATGTTGTGAAAGTTTGCAAATAAAACAGTTCTGCATCATTACTGAAATTGTGTTTTTCAACTTTAGGCAAAACGTTAATGGATGAAGTATGTGTACATGTTTTGTTGGCAGAAATGTCCAGGGGTCCGAGTTGTTCTCCCTTTGTACAAAATAGTATAACCAAATGCATACCTATATACCAAATACATACCTATATATCAAATATATACCTATTCATCAAATATATACCAATATATCAAATCCATACCTATATATCAAATACATACCTATATATCAAATATATACCTATATATCAAATACATACCTATATATCAAATACATGCCTATATATCAAATACATACCTATATATCAAATACATACCTATATATCAAATATATACCTATATATCAAATACATACCTATATATCAAATACATACCTATATATCAAATATATACCTATATATCAAATACATACCTATATATCAAATACATACCTATATATCAAATACATACCTATATATCAAATACATACCTATATATCAATAAGCATCTGTTTATGTCTATGACTTAAAGCAGCGATTTTCTCCAGATTTGTTAAATTGTATACGTCATAGATATTGTTTTCAATATCTAGACACTCACTTATAAAGCAATTAGTGTACCAAAAAAATAATTGCCATACAAATAAAATAAAGGAGTTGAAATAAATATAGATATTTAAATATTAGGTGTGGTGTAGACTTTACCTTAAAAATCCGAAACAGTTTGTTTCTATGTCTGAGTGAGAATATATATCGTAACTTGACATACATCTTTGTAGAAGAAATTTTTTTTTTTATATTGACTATACGATGCTTACAATGATATTGATAAATAAGCTATCGTGCGGTCTGTCTCTGGAAAGCTGATGCGAATGGGGGTGGGGGATAAGCTGATGCGAATGGGGGTGGGGAATACGGTCTACCAGCAGTCATACATAGTCTTCATGTTGACGTTTCTCATATAGCAATTGAATTCATTATGCAAGTTAACGTTATTTGTATTTCTAAGAGAATGGACAAACAAAACTATAAATGATTCATTCTATTCCTTTTGCAATTTCAGTAGTCTCCTCTCACGAACCATGTTAAAAAGGTTATACAATGGTACCAGCAGCTGTCTCGCTTTCCGTTCCGTAAGCATTAAAAGGTTAGTGTTAGATCTGGTCAGGATAAGTGACTGGGTGGGACATGATGCTAAATGTCCGCGGCATGATGCCCCAGTGCTAGACACAACTTTAAACTGCCCCACTGCAGATATGGTAGCGATATTACTGAAACTTTTGAAAGCTACGTTCAAGATCCATCTCTGTCTGTCTGTCTGTCTGTCTGTCTCTCTCTCACACACACACACACACACACACACACACATGTTATGTCCCATTACATGTTTGCACTCAGCCATCCGTTCCAAAGTGTCCGCACATTTCATTATGTTCGCCCTACGCATGCTATTAAGTGATTGTTCCTCGCTTTCATACATCTGACATACTCTCAATGTCCTAGATATACACAAAACTGCATACGTATTCTGTTCTGGGTTGGCTGACAGAACGAGTTATATATGGCGCAGATAAATGTTTATGAACCATATCACACGTCCTTTACTCCCACCCCCCTCTCAAAATATGCTACCAGAGCGGTTCTGCATTTATTATATACAGCCTCTTTTAAAATTTTGAAATATATTAGCTTTATCGTATGAATGAAATTCAAAACGAATTAGGAATTATATAAAAAATATACAAAATTGTTAGATTCACTCCATTAAAAATAGCTAAACGCCATAGAAGACACCTAAGTAGATATCGTGTTTGAATGTGGAACGGAATTACGGTTTGAGCAGTTCTATTGAAAGCCAGATCAAATATGTCAAGCAGTTCTATTGAAAGCCAGATCAAATATGTCCAAGCAGTTATATTGAAAGCCAGATCAAATATGTTAAGCAGATCTATTTAAAGCCAGATCAAATATGTCAAGCAGTTCTTTTGAAAGCCAGATCAAATATGTCCAAGCAGTTATATTGAAAGCCAGATCAAATATGTTAAGCAGATCTATTTAAAGCCAGATCAAATATGTCAAGCAGTTCTATTGAAAGCCAGATCAAATATGTATAAGCATTTATATTGAAAGCCAGATCAAATATGTTAAGCAGATCTATTGAAAGCTAGATCAAATATGTCAAGCAGTTCTATTTAAAGCCAGATCAAATATGTCAAGCAGTTCTATTTAATCCAGATCAAATATGTTAAAGCAGTTCTATTGAAAGCCAGATCAAATATGTTAAGTAGTTCTATTTAAAGCCAGATCAAATATGTCCAAGCAGTTATATTGAAAGCCAGATCAAATCTTATGCAGATCTATTGAAAGCCAGATAAAATATGTCAAGCAGTTCTATTTAAAGCCAGATCAAATATGTTAAAGCAGTTCTATTGAAAGCCAGATCAAATATGTTAAGCAGTTCTATTTAAAGCCAGATCAAATATGTCCAAGCAGTTCTATTGAAAGCCAGATCAAATATGTCCAAGCAGTTATATTGAAAGCCAGATCAAATATGTTATGCAGATCTATTGAAAGCCAGATAAAATATGTCAAGCAGTTCTATTTGAAGCCAGATCAAATATGTTAAAGCAGTTATATTGAAAGCCAGATCAAATATGTCAAGCAGTTATATTGAAAGCCAGATCAAATATGTCAAGCAGTTCAATTTAAAGCCAGATCAAATATGTTAAAGCAGTTCTATTGAAAGCCAGATCAAATATGTCCAAGCAGTTATATTGAAAGCCAGATCAAATATGTTATGCAGATCTATTGAAAGCCAGATAAAATATGTCAAGCAGTTCTATTTGAAGCCAGATCAAATATGTCAAAGCAGTTCTATTGAAAGCCAGACCAAATATGTCAAGCAGTTCAATTTGAAAGCCAGATCAAATATGTTAAGCAGTTCTATTTAAAGCCAGATCAAATAGGGAATAAAGAAACCAGTAGCTTATATGTCGTTCCTCGACAAGCCGAGGCCGTAACACGAGCGCATAGTTGTTAATGGAACAACACAATTACAGTCTTCTTACAAAGCATACGCGTCTAAATGATATGGAACATTTTCCATCGTGATGTCCTCATCCAGTCGATTACTTAAAGGACACTAAAGACTTGTTTTTTTGTTTTATAATACCTTGCACTTACTTTGGGTGGAACAACCTAAGCAAACTTTGTATGTATGTATTGTTACGTATATCTGATTTAATATATATTTATTATAATTTAATTATTTGTCAGTTTTAAAAAGTTTTTTTTTTATTACATGATATTGTAATATAAATTTATTCACTGGAGATGATATTTTTTCAGCAAATCATTTGACCTGAATAAGTTTTTCGCAAACAACAAATGTTGACCTAGATCCTGACCTTGATTCTGGGTTGTTACAGTAGAACCTGTCTTGAAAGACCACCCCTTCTGCCAAGAAACAATGGTCTCTCAAGACAGGTGGTCTCTCATAACAGGTCACAACACTATATAATCAATAAATCTGCGCATTGAGATTCTGGTCTCTTAAAACAGGTGGTCTTTCATAGCAGTGGTCTCTCAAGACAGGTTTTACTGTAGTAGCCAAGAAAAATAAGTTCTATTTTTAGTTTAAACTGATTGACAAGGTCAAGATCAAAATTTGTATTTACATTATTGTTTTATAAACTATGTGATTTAAAAAGTAAAGAGCTTTTTTTTTTTACATTTTCGTCTTGGTTCTCGTCAGGGTCATGTTAGGACTACATGATGTAAACAAGATCACGCGACCCTTATGTCGAAATCCAGGGTTTTCCGTATTTGCGCAGAAGTTAACTGTAACAAGAGATGTTTCGAGAAATATTCGCAGTTTTGGATTTTTACGCCTGATGTTAAGTAATTTTCTTTTCTTGTAGCCAATTTTTCGAGTTATGTTATATTTTCTTCAGTTCATTTGGATTTTAAGTATTAATTCGTATATCTGGAAATATTGGATGTGCTCATACAGTTATCTTGGACAGAGACAGTTAATCAAAACTTTATTCGGATTTCCAACACGGGAGTGTTAAATATTGTGTTTCTGCAAGGAACTAAAGATAAACACAAGACAAATTTCAGCATACTGTTACGTGCTTAGGCTCGAATAAGCAGCAACACAGAAAGAGTGAAAACTAACAAGCTTGTAAAACTTCAACAATGAATTTATTAAGTACAAATGTTGTACAAGAGAACATAAATAAACTTACGGTTTTAGAGAATTAAATCCAAGATTAATCCAATATAGAATTCACAAAAATAATCCACTAATGGAATTGCAAGAGTCCTGATAAATAAATGTTCTAATAGTTCCAGGTTTGAATCTTGAAGATGTAATCCAAAACGGCTGACGATGTCACGTAATGCAGGTCTTGTTTTTATGAAATCTATGAGCACATGTTCTTTTCCAGATAAATACAATATTTCCTCATGCTCCAACGAATTGACACAATTTGCAATATAACTCAAAGCACAACTATTAATTTAAAGCCCAGAAAATCTACTAAATTGTTCTCTCCCAAACAATAATTTAAATAGCTGGGTTTCTTTACGTAAACAAGGGATCACGTGATTTTCTGGAAATTCATAGAAGGTCAAAGAAAGAGGCTACCTTCAATAAGTCACGTACTCTCCCAATGAGAATTATCAAAAATTCAGCCATGTCCCTGAAATTAGCCAATCGTTTTAGAAGCCTGTTGACACTCTCTGATGCAAGGCCAGAAATGAGGTTAACAAGTCAAGGTCAAAAACATGTTTACAAATAAAGTATGGTCAAAGAGATTTTTCTAGAATAATCTCCCAATTAATGAATTTTAAACCCAAAATGACAAATTTGGATTTGACATTTAAAAATAAATAATTTAAATCAAATAGACGTAACAATACATCATCGTCTTTCTTTCATCTTGAATTTTCCAACAGGTCCCAAACTTGAACCTCTCAGAACATCTCATTACTATGACTTTTGTAATTTAATTCGTTGAGTATTCTTGGATTTTTTGGGGATTTGATTCTTAAAACCATAAGTTTTTTTTTCTCCAAATTTACACTCTTTTTTCCCCAAGGAATTAAATTATTTGTTAAATTTTATAAAGCTTGTTGTTTTTACTCTTTCTTTATTATCGTAGTTATAGCCTAAACTCGTACGAGATGTCTAACTATTTATACATGGTCAATGTGCGTGGATGTTTAATTATACATGGACAATGTGTTATGATGTCTAACTAAGTATGCATCACCAATGTACTAGGATTTCTAAGTATACCTATCCTATGTTCTAGGGTGTCTAACTAATTATACGCGTCAATATGATAGAATGTCTAACTAATTATACGCGTCAATATGATAGAATGTCTAACTAATTATATATTGTCAACGTGACTGAATGTCTAATTATACGTGGTCAGTGTCCTAGGATGTCTACAAATATATGGCCAATGTGAAATAATGTATAATTACATTTTGTCAGTGTGCTAGGATGTCTAATTATATATGGCTAGTGTGCTATATGTCTAATTATAAAAGGTCAATGTGCACGTATGTCTTATTGTGTTTAGTGTGTTCGGTGTCTCTCTAATTATACATGGTCAACTTGAAAGTGTCTTATTGTGTTTAGTCAGTGTGTTCGTGTGTCTCTCTAATTATACATGGTCAACTTGAAAGTGTCTTATTGTGTTTAGTCAGTGTGTTCGTGTGTCTCTCTAATTATACATGGTCAATTTGAATGTGTCTTATTGTGTTTAGTGTGTTCGGGTGTCTCTCTAATTATACATGGTCAATTTGGTTGTATTATTAATTAATCATGTATGGGTAATATAATAAATTGTCAAACTGATTATGCTAGGTCAATGTGCTAGGTTGTCTAGCTAATTATAATAGGCCAAAGTTCTAGGATGTCAAACTAAATACACATGGCAAATGTACGAGGAATAATTATTATATTTGGTCAATGTGCTAGGATGTATAATTACCTATACATGTCCAAAGTACTGGGATGTCTAACTGATTATTCAAGGCCAGTGTGATAGGATTTCTTACTAATAATACATTGCCAAAGTGCGATGATGTCTTACTAATGATACATGACCAATGTGCAAGGATGTTGAACTAATGATACATGACCAATGCGCAACGATGTATAACTAATTGTACATGGCCAAAATGCTAATATGTCTAATTAAATATGACCAATGTATTAGAATGTCTGAATAATTATATATGGTCAATGTGCCAGGATATCTACGTAATTATACATGGGAAATGAGCTAGAATGTCTAATTATATATTGTCAATGGGCTAGGATATCTACGTAATTATACATGGGAAATGTGCTACAATGTCTAATTATACATTGTCAATGTGCTAGGATGTCTAATTATACATTGTCAATGTGCTGGGATGTCTAATTATTCATTTACAATGTGCTAGGATGTTTAATTATATGTTGTCAATGTGCTAGGATATCCACGTAATTATTCATTGTCAATGTGCTATGATGTATAATTAGACATTGTCAATGTGCTAGGATGTCTAATCATACATTGTCAATGTGCTAGGATGTTTAATTATTAATTGTCAATGTGCTAGGATATCTACGTAATTATTCACTGTCAATGTGCTATGATGTATAATTAGACATTGTTAATGTGCTAGGATGTCTAATTATATATTGTCAATGTGCTAGGATGTTTAATTATTAATTGTCAATGTGCTAGGATGTATAATTATACATTGTCACTGTGCTAGGATGTCTACGTAATTATGCATTGTCAATGTGCTAGGACGTCTAATTATATATCGTCAATGTGCTAGGATTTCTAACTAATTATATATGGCCAGTGTTCTAACATGTTTAACTTTTAATAGATGGCGAATGAGTTAGGATATATACGTAATTATACATGGGAAATGTGCTAGGATGTCTAAGTAATTATTTATGGCCAATCCATTAGGATCTATAATTATATATGGTCAATGTGCTAGGTTTTCTCTACTAATTATACATGGTCAGTGTGCTAGGATGTCTAACTAATGAAACATAGCCATTGTGCGAGGATATCTAACTCATGAATGATGGGCAAAGTCCTAGGCTATCTAATTACATAAGGTCAAAGTTCTAGGGTATCTAATTTAAAATATGATGGGATGTCTAACTAATGATGCATGGTCAATGTGCTAGGATCTATAAGTAATTATACATAGTCAATGTGCTAGGATTTCTAACTAATTATATATGGCCAGTTTTTAACATGTCTAACTAATAACATATGGCAAATGTGCTAGACTATCTACGTAATTATACATTGTCAATGTGCTAGGATGTCTAATTATACATTATCAATGTGCTAAGATTTATAATTATATATAGCCAGTGTTCCAACATGTCTAACTAGTAATATATGGCGAATGTGCTAGGATATATAACAACTATACATGGAAAATGTGCTGGACTATCTATGGATACATCGCCAATGTGTGATGATGTCTATATGGCCAATGTTCCAGGATGTCTTGCTAATAATAGATGGCCAATGTGCTACGATATCTAATTATATATGGCCAGTATGTGGGGATTTCTAAGTAATGATACATGGTCATTGTGATAAGGTGTCTAACTAATTAAAGATGATCAATGTACTATTATGTCTAACTAATTAAACATGGTCAATGTGCTAAGATGTCTAACTATTTTTGCATGGTTAATTTGCTAACATGTTTAACTAATTATATATGGCAAATGTGCTAGGATGTCTTATTATATTTTGTTAATGTGCTAAGATGTCTAACTAATTATGTATGGCCAATTGTACTAGGTTGTCTAACTAATTATGTATGGCCAATGTGTTAAGATGTCTAATTAATAATATATGTGCTACGATGTCTTAGTAACCATGTCTAACTAGTTATACATAGTCAATGTGATAGGATATCTAACTAATTATATCTGGCCAATGTTCTAGATTGTCTAATTATATAGGGCCAATGTGCAATGATCTCTAATTAATTATATATGTCCAATGCGATAGGTTGTCTAACTAATTATATATGGCAAATGTATGTATGTATGTATGTATGTATGTGTGTATGTATGTATGTATGTATGTATGTATGTATGTATGTATGTATGTATGTATGTGTGTGTGTGTGTGTGTGTGTGTGTGTGTGTGTGTGTGTGTATGCATGTAAAGCGGTTACAATTTTATATTTCTTTTTAACTATCAACATCTGGCATGAGTCTCTCTTTCTCATGTTATATCATCTCTACATCATCCAATATTAAATTCTGTGTTGGAATTAGAATATAATACTAAGTACTAGTGCAAATCATCCAAAGTTAACTTCCTTATAAAGAATTCCCCAACAGACTGCTACATATATACATGTAATAATAATAGGTAATCAAAGAGACAATAACATTCAGTAAGGTTTGTGCTTTATTTCTAAAGAAAAGAAGTTGCATGAAAACGTTGCTATTTTGTGGTCTAGGTCGATGTATCTGATGCGGTACTAATTGTTTGGAAAAATGTAGGAAAATTGTAGGAAAATAATCTTTTGAGAGCTTATCATAGTTGCAACTGAAACAAATATAGAGACATTGTTTTCTTGGTGGAATTTCAGTCCTGTAACAGTCTTGAGCTTCGAACACTCATTACTAAAACTAACACATAACTCGTTGGTGTGGAATTGAAAACACGTTTCCAACACATGAAAGCCAGAAAATGCCGCACTTCATATATATCATTGTTTCCTCTCCTCCTTTATCGTGTTTCAAAGCAAGAGTTATTACACTGTGCACTATATATCAGTGTTTGGAATTAACTGGTATTTCGTTACGCGGAGCTTTCCTGACGTAACAGGTACTGGACTAATTGATAACAATGCAACGCACATGTATAAAACAACTGCTTACTTTGGGTTGGGGAATTTTCATTAACCTTTCGTATGAAATCAATATCATTTCGACTGCAGAGAGAGAGAGAGAGAGAGAGAGAGAGAGAGAGAGAGAGAGAGAGAGAGAGAGAGAGAGAGATTTTATCTTCCATACACAAATTGGATACACATCGACTTAGATAACACTTTAAAGGCAACTCAGTGTGATGTTTTGAAATCAAGTAAAATATTTTCACATTTCACAATTGTAAACTTGATTGGAATTGAAGCATTTATTTCTGTAACGAAACCGTTCACATATGTAATGTTTGTCTTAGTAAGCCTGCTCTATTTCTTTTTTCGACATGAACTGTAACCGCCTTTACACCTGTTTAGATTTTCGAGCTTATATGTTCGCCAGTACTGTTTTATTGTAAATGTTTTGGTAAGCCATATAGCTTCATAAATCTAATCAGTACCATTCTCTATAAATCACAAATAAAAAGCTAAAGAAAGTCTAACAAGAACTTCAAAAACGAAAACAAACAGTCCAAACGTGTTCTCGTTGCACTGGAGAGAGAGAGAGAGAGAGAGAGAGAGAGAGAGAGAGAGAGAGAGAGAGAGAGAGAGAGAGAATAAACTGGACTTACCTTTTTATAAATAACATTTTGGGGAGAAAAGTAAAATGATCATACAACCACTCTTTAATTGAATGGTTTTATTCGGGTAAAATCCCTTATTGATTTTTTTCTCACTATATTGCAAACAGCATCCGTTGGAAAAAAAAGATCCTTCATAACAATCCAGTGTTATGCGAAAAGATAGATGTTTTTTTCTGATGATCGATGGAAGTAGTATTAGGAAACTAATATCTAAAGATGAAAGAACGTTCAAGTTAAAAATGCATTACTTAAAGGGACCCCATGTGGGTGAGTAGCGTAAGCGCTCGTCTTTGATCTTTGAAGATCAATAGCATCTCATCTCTGTACACACTGGTTCGAGTCTCAGGCTCGGTCAACGTGTATTTGTGAAAATGCTTGCCAGTAGCTTCCCTTGGGAGGGTGGTTCTTCGCGATGTTTTTGTGGGTACTTCCTCTACCAAATATCCTGGCTGACATTGATAACCCATCGTTTACTGAAAATGACTTTTAACCAACAACAATAGAACAGTGCTTAAAATGATTAAAAAAAATGGCTGCTTTTTGAGCCGCCGTCAATGTTCTCGTTAGGTAGATGGATGGGATGAGCGATGTTGCATTATTATACAGCAAAGGTCAAGGTTGCTTAAAATGTTAAGCTGTCGTCGTTTGTAAACATTTTAGGAATGCTTTATAAAAATGTAAAAGTAATAACATAAACATTTTATTGAAAACCCAGACCCTGGTCGACTCGTATTGGGGGAATGTAAAGGATTTATAAACAAACAAAAAAATAAACATGTTGGAAAGCATATATGTTTACGTCAATGAACATAGTGCAGGATGTAGATTACGTTTTTGGTCTAAAACTTTACATTCTCAGGATTCCTCGTGACTTTTATTAAAGGTAGCACTCCACTGTTGTTCTTACTCCTGCGAAGTCCACATCAAACGATGTCTTCTTGTGGCTATATCACATTAAACGGACTGTCGTTAATGGAAACGACCTTCTCCACATATATAGTTCTCAGTTAATATGTACTAGAAAGAATGCAACTCTTCATCTGGACAAAAAGTTGCATTTGATTTGTACGTTCCCAGCAGGGATGTTTATTTATCAGAGATGATATGAGACTGATCGCAGTAACTAATATATCAGCACAATAAAGATTATATGGTGCCTATAAAATTGCAGTAAAGTACTTTGCCTTTTTCGGGGCTTCGAGTGGCCGAGTGGTCAAAAGCGATCTCCGTTACGGATCACTGCCATCTCATCTCTGTCTGTGCGTGAGTTCGAGTCTCAGATTCGGCCAATGTGGGTATGTGAAATAGCTTGCCAACAGCTTCTCGTCGGTTGAGTGTTTTTTTCCGGGGGTTTTCCCGGGTTCTTCCTCCATCATTAATATTGGAGGCCATGTATAGCCTGTCGTGTGCTGAAAAATGGCGTTAAACACTAAAACAACAGCAACAACTTTGCCTTTTGAAACGCCATGGTGTCCAATCCAATCAAGTCTGGGTATGATTCGAATCCACATTCATCTGAATACGAATCTGGCACGCTTACAGCGCAGACACTACAATCCGTCACGCGAGAGAGAAGGAGCGGGTAAATGTTTTATAGGAAGAAAAAAAAATTAAACTGAGGTTTTTCCCCATCTTTTTTTATTTTGTCTTTGAAGCAATTTATCTGGAATGTGCAACTTTCATTCCGATAGTTGACATGTCACCTGAATTGCCACGCAATACGCAGTGATTGGTTAGCGGATGTCAGCCAATTTAAATACAAAGATTTTGGGATTAGCCGGTATTTTATTTTATTGAATTATTGACCTTAGTAAGGAATTAGATAAGGGAAATAGCGCATTATTCGAGTTACTTTCATTTTTATGGCATAGTTGCGTATTTGTTTCCTAAACTTTGCAATATTGCCAAAACATTTTGAGACAATAAAAAGGTATTATTTCAGAAATTCTAAAGAAATTTGAATTTGACATTAAATTGCTCCACTGGGTAACTATTTCCATAATGGAAAAATATTTCCTTTTTTTATATCTCAGATCTTACCTAAAACATATTCTATGCACTCACATCCAACATTTCAACTATTATTGTAATATTTTGGTGTAATTTGCCAACTACCTATATGGAAACACGTCATTAATAACTACCTATATGGAAACACGTCATTAATAACTACCTATATGGAAACACGTCATAAATAACTACCTATATGGAAAAACTCATTAAATAACTACCTATATGGAAACACGTCATAAATAACTACCCATATGGAAACACGTCATTAATAACTACCTATATGGAAACACGTCATAAATAACTACCTATATGGAAACACGTCATTAATAACTACCTATATGGAAACACGTCATTAATAACTACCTATATGGAAACACGTCATAAATAACTACCTATATGGAAACACGTCATAAATAACTACCTATATAGAAACACATCATTAATACAAAATGGCACCATGTGCATAATTTTAGACTGTCATTACCGTTCTCATACCGTTTTATGCTGATTCAGCTCAAATTTATTTCGGAATATTTCGGAGTAGATTAAATACAATAGATGTTGCTTAAAGTGACCCGAATTTCGATTAAAGTCTATTGTGATTTTCCGCCATACTAGGTAAGTTTCTGTTTGTCTATACAATATATATATATATATATATATATATATATATATATATATATATATATATATATATATATATATATATATATATATATATATATATATATATATATATATATATTTGTGTAAGTGTTTGAGTTCAGCAGTGTCCTAAGTTGGTTACAGTCAAGAAGTCCTTATAAGGAGACAAGTGTGTGCATGTGTGGTCATCCTTGGTCAGAATTAATATATCAGTCAGGAAAGGTAAGTACCACGTCTCATATGGTTCTAATAAACACGGTGTAAAATGTTGCCTTCTCTTGCCCTAATTAACTTGTGTACTGTTGGTTGGCTGACGTCATTGGTAATAAGGTAAGGAAGGAGGGAAGAAAGAAAACTTAAAACTTCCATGCAGTGACACAGTTCTGTATGTTGTTGGTGTGATGGTGATTGTAACGCAATTTTCAACACATGATAGGAGGAAGAACCACCGACCCACGGAATGCTACTGGCAAGTTTTCTTACATACCCACACTGGTCGAACCCGAGACTCGAACCCACGCGGAGAGAGGTGAGATGGCAGTGATCTCAATGTGACATTCCATAAAATGACTTACAAATACAGAAGACAACATATTCTATATATTTGGCAAATTATGTGGAGTCAACTCTCCACAGACGAACTTGGTAAAACCCAACCCATTGTCGGAGATTGTAGTCCCTTACATAAAACCAATCACATTGGCATTGTGCCTGTAAAACACATACTCGTATATACTCTTTAGGGGATGAACCATCATACGGGTACATACCGCTAAAACGGATATAACAAAACTCATGCTTATTATTCGTATTAAGTAGACAAGTTAGCACACATCCATGCAGTCTTATTATTCGTATTAAGTAGACAAGTTAGCACACATCCATGCAGTCTTAAATAGCAGTCAGTGCTAAAAAAGCGTGTGGTGACTAAATCTGTTATTTTAGGAATTATTTCAACGGTTTTAATGTACAAATGTACAGAATAAATATCTAAGAAAAGTACTTTAAAATGGTCCAGAAGCTTAAAGCTGTACAATAAACTAATACTTCTGCTGTAAATGGATTGGACTTGAGTCACAAAAGACATTCGTATTGTTACCCATAATGTCAAACGGTCACATAAAAAACAGCTGCTCTGTTTGCAGAAAAAAGAGCAACCGAACAGACTGACTTCCAAGATTTCGACATGACGCGAAAATTTATATGCATTTCTAGCAATGCTGGAATGGTGCGATGCCTAATCAACGAAAACACGTTTCATCGAAAACAAACCAAATACACAAACACACCCAACGATTCGTTAATTGACAATTTAAACCCAGCGTGCATTGACTGTCTTGGATATAAGGGCGGCTGGGCAAATTAATGGACAAATTAATACTAAATTAGCCTGTATTTAACATCCATGAGGACAGATAAATATACACACACTTGATGGAAATTTAGATTAGTATTAGATTAGTATTAGATTAGTATGTACACAATGTTAGTATCCTAAAGAGAAATACTATTAGCAGTTAGCAGTCGTTGTATCGCACTACATGTAATACGTACTAATAAGGCAATAACTAAAACATGTATTTGCCTAACTCTTGCTTTGTTTACAATGTAAGAAAAAATTTATTTTCCAGACAAATCTAAACTTATGTACCTATTCATTAATTACCAGATCGTGTAAATTTCGTTAGCCATCGTGTTTGCAATTTGTGTAATATTGTATTATGTAACGAAGTCGGGTAGAAATGCCAATTCATAAAAACAATATGTCGCATTGAAACCTGATAGTATTTGTACAAAGATTTACGGCTTGACCACCATGTTTTGAAAAGATTTACGGCTTGACCACCATGTTTAGAACTGAATGTTACATGAGCTTTAAACCAATCATTCTTACTGGAATTTACATATTAAGTTTCACAGGGATGACATCACAGTGCAGTATAATCTGTGTTGAAGGCAATGATAGAAAGCAAGAATTACATGGTATGTATGTATGTATGTATGTATGTATGTATGTATGTATGTATGTATGTATGTATGTATGTATGTATGTATGTATGTATGTGTGTGTGTGTGTGTGTGTGTGTGTGTGTGTGTGTGTGTGTGTGTGTGTGTATTTTTGCATGTGCGAATTATTTTTAAGTTATGGGAAACATTCAGGATCGTTCCATTTAGTAAATTATAGACTAATAATGTGAGAAGAAAAACACTTCATATTTGATCGGAGCATGGTCGAACGTATGGGGTCAGAAAATAACATTTACAAGAACAAGAATAAAAAAAGATACAAACCAATAAAAAAAAACAAAATACGTTTTGAAAATATGTGAGGGTTGGTGGATGCAATCTGTGAACGACTTACCGCTTAGGGCCACATTGTTGCGTTGAATCCTGGCAATCAATTTTTTTTCGTCTCTTACTAGTAAAATATTTTTCTGTTAGGGCTGCTTGTTTTAAGTTCGTTTAGTGTGATTTAGCGTCCTTTTCAACCCTGCTCCCGAGCAAACAACAGTCTTTAAAATCCCACATGTTTCCGGCAAACGTTTGTCTGAGCACTCCGAAATGACATTGAAAACACACTTGCTCATGCAACGTTTGTCGGAGTTCTCACAAGTAACCTTGACAATGCCCTTGCGTAAGCAAACTCTTGTCTGAGCAGTCAGAAATTACAATCAAAATGTCCTTGCTCAGGCAAACGTTTGTCTGAGTACTCAGAAATGACCTTGAAAATGCCCTTGTTCGTACTCAGAAATGACCTTGAAAATGTACTTGTTCCGCTAACCATTGTCTGAGCAATGAGAAATGACATTGAAATCGCCCAATAGCATTACATACATAATCTTTATATTTTATACGAGTGCATAATTCAATGATCATAGCGAGTTTCGTACCTCATCTAGTACTAATAGAATGTTTGTATAAGATCAATTTACGCCAGTAAATTCGTTTACAGATGCCATACTAAATAAATAACGATTCCAAACGAGAACTCCTTTGAGACCTTGAAGAAGTCATAACATTTGTAATAATGTGCATATTGAAAATCTCGACCTTTTATTGCAATGCATCAAAATTATCCGGTGCATCAAATAGATTACCCTTATGAATAAAACCCAAGTACAGTCCGTAAGTACAATCCCACAGTACAGTCCCGAAGTGCAATCCCCGAGTACAGTCTCTTAGTACAATCCCCGAGTATATTCTCTTAGTACAATCCCGGGTAACGTTTAGTACACTCATCAAGTATAGTCTCTTAGTATAATCCCCGAGTACATTATCTTAGTACAATCCTCAAGTACAGTCTCTTAGTATAATTCCCGAGTACAGTCTCTTAGTACAATCCTCAAGTACAGTCTCTTAGTATAATTCCCGAGTACAGTCTCTTAGTATAATCCCCGAGTACAGTCTCTTAGTACAATTTTCCAGTACAGTCTCTTAGTATAATCCACGAGTACATTATCTTAGTACAATCCTCAAATACAGTCTCTTAGTATAATTCCCGAGTACAGTCTCTTAGTATAATCCCCGAGTACAGTCTCTTAGTACAATCTTCCAGTACAGTCTCTTAGTATAATCCCCGAGTACAATATCTTTGTACAATCCCCGACTACAGTCTCTTACTTAGTACAATCCCCGACTAAAGTCTAGTACAATCCCCAAGTAATGTCTCTTAGTATAATCTCCGAGTACAGCCTCTTAGTATAATCCCCGAGTACAGTCTCTTGGCACAATCCTCCAGTAAGTCTCTCAGTACAATCTCCGAGTACAGTCTCTTAGTACAATCCTCCAGTACAGTCTCTTAGTACAATCCTCCAGTACAGTCTCTTAGTACAATCCTCAAGTACAGTCTCTTAGTACAATCCCCGAGTACAATCTCTTAGTACAATCCCCGACTACAGTCTCTTACTTAGTACAATCCCCGACTAAAGTCTAGTACAATCCCCAAGTACTGTCTCTTAGTACAATCTCCGAGTACAGTCTAGTACAATCCCCGAGTAAAGTCTAGTACAATCCTAAAGTACAGTCTCTTAGTACAATCCCCAAGTACAGTCTCTTAGTACAATCCTATAGTACAATTTCCGACTAGTCTCTTAGTACAATGCCCATGTACAGTCTCTAAGTACAATCCTAGAGTACAATCCCCAAGTACAGTCTCTTAGTACAGTCCTAGAGTACAATCCCCGACTACAGTCTCTTAGTACAATCACCAAGTACAGTCTCTTAGTACAATCCCCAAGTACAGTCTCTTAATACAATCCTAGAGTACAATCCCGGACTACAGTCTATTAGTATAATCCCCGAGTACAGTCTCTTAGTACAATCTCCGAGTACAGTCTCTTAGTACAATCACCGAGTACAGTCTCTTAGTACAATCCCCGAGTACAGTCTCTTCGTACAATCCTCGAGTAGTCTCTTAGTATAATCCCCTGAGTACAGTCTCTTAGTACAATCCAGGTAAGCATCTGACAAACATTTGCAAAGGCCACTTTACCAGGTGACTTTTGGAATGTTTAAACTCATTCACAACAACCAGGGCTGTGTCTAGAAACGGAAAACACGTTGTTATCTGCTAATCCTCCTTACCAAAAGACTCCCCAAGACAGTTGTCTAGGCAACATAAGGCCAATTGTCAAGGAATATCAGGGACTATTTGCTAGACAACATCATGCAATTATCATGGCAACACCATATAATTGTCTGGGCAACATTAGACAATTGTCAAGGCAACATCAAACAATTGTCAAGGCAACATCAGACAATTGTCTGGGCAAAATCAGATAATTGTCAAGGCAACATTAGACAGTTCTTCTGACAGCATATGATTACCTTTTCAATAGAAAACTATATGCAAAGATGCGGGTATTACACTATAACAGATGGAGAACACTGTCGAGTATAATTAATTATAGATACGGACAGATTGGAAAACTATATGCAAAGATGCGGGTATTACACTATAACAGATGGAGAACACTGTCGAGTATAATTAATTATAGATAGGGACAGATTGGAAAAATATCCAATATAAAAATAGACATTAACCGACTGAAACGAAAATATCCAATAAAGTCAGAACAACACGTGGGACTAAATCAATTTGAAAAGAAGAGGAGCAACGGTTACTAAAGGTCCAATTACTCAAACCATAAATAATGAAAGAAGATATTAACACTTCAAGATCTACATCAAACGTACCGTTTATTTTCAAAATCTATTTGAACTCGTTAACCAATTTTAAAATGGTTTCAGTTTTATCAGTTCGTCACTGGTTCAAGTATTCGCTGCTTACATCAGTCATTTTATCAACTACTAGAGTAACTGGACGCAATTAAAGTGAATAGTTATCTTTTTGTTGTTAAATCTCCACTCATGTGTGGAAATAAGTTTAGAACAAAGCCTGTCATTTCTTTTTAGCACATATCAAATTGCCAGATCAGCGGCCCCGGGTTTAATTCCTGGCACATTACCTCTGATCAGCATGATTTCGACACATGGGAGTTGTCTGAGGGATCCAGATATATGTTGTTGGGAATGGGGTGATCGAAAGGGAAACACTTAAATTGTGCGGAAATTAATGTCTTATGTATTAACTTCCAATACTGCCAAAATGTATTACTCTTCTTTTCTCGTGTTTGGAAGTTTATTTTAATACTTTTATCATACCGCATCAGTACTAATAAATCAAAATGTAATACTCTTCTGTATTAGTTTTTGGAAGTTTATGTTGATAAATTTACCATACGGCATCAATAAGAGATCACCTTATTTTTCATAAACATGATACAGGTTGCAGCTCCTCCCAAAAAAGGCCCCATGTGTTCAGCAAGCATTCTTGGCTGTACGTATGATGGCATCCAACCATTCTTGGAGCAGGCACATGAGAGGCATGACGTCACATGCGCGATGTATGCAGGATAAAGCTGGTGGTAAGCAGCATTTCACTTTCGTAGCGTTCATTAACTAGCCCGGTTGTGAGCTTGTAGAGTGGCTGAGAGGTGACATAGCCAGGACGGATCGGAATAAACGTTTGTGTTAGTATCAGGAAAAAGGTAAGTGTTCACTTCTCATCACGCATTCTAGTGAATATATCTTTTTCTATGGTACTTGTAGATCATCACATTTACAAACAAACCAATTTAACTCCAGACTTATGATTGGATACCCACTAATTGCAATTTTATAACGTTCACAGGAGTTTAAAGACACGAGTAAATGCTATATTACTCTTAACATCCGTGAAATCCTAATTTGATATGGGCTATTTTAAAGAAGAAATTTATATCATTACCAATTTTTAGGACATTCTTATCAAGGAAGCAAACATTTATTTAGACTTTACAGTGATTAAAAGTATTGTGAATGTCTATTCATCCGACATTTTACTTGAAATTCCATATAACTCCACATTTTTCTTGGTATTTTCTTGGTCACCCTGCCAAAAACAGATCGAGCAAGTACCGTGTTGATTATATATGGTCTTCAATGTGTTGTTTTTTTTTTGTTGTTTTTTTTAAAAGTGAATTCTTGTGATGGGAAGTTGAAGAATGATTTAAAAATGGCCGCTGGCATTAACTAAAACACGATTCGTGTTGATACCGTGACATGACTGAAGTTTTGAATTCACAAAATTACTTGAATCAAATGTAGACATATGGTGAAATCATCAACAGGTTCAACGTCAATTAAGTACAATTTGGAAAGTAAAATAGAAAGAAAAGAAAAATGAAACGAAAACGAATTGACAATTCTACATGTCTCTGCCTAGTTCGAGTTTCCTCTGACCCTTTCCACCCCATTTTTTGATATTTGGACATTGTAGGGTCAGAGCGCATTCCCTATCAAAAAGTTGGAATTCGCCAACACCGTCTGGTGTCGGCATGGGGTAGCCGATTACTTGCCTGCCCAGCAAACTTAAACGATCTTTCATAGAGATATACCTGATTGAAATCGATAGGAATATGATTTATTTTCTAAAAAATCGCGAACATAGCATTCGTTAAGTCTTTAATCTGCTGACAGATGAGACGAAGATACATCGTTGCTGAAATTTGACCTGTATCTGGCCGTTTGTATTCTTAGTCACGTGACTGCACAAATCTCGCAACCTACATGTCCATGACATCAGAGGTCATACTGTCACGTGATATCAACAATACGCCATGCCTAGTGTTGCTGTATGAAAACAAATCCAACATAAAACTGAGCGTCAGGTAGTTTTTGTTTAGAAAAACGAAGAAAAATAACGTTCTCAAACTTTATTGCAAAAACAACGACCGAAAAATGTAAAAATAAATGTAAATGTTGCAGCAATTTGAGGAAAACCGATTCATTACGCAGAGAACATTGCAAGGTACAAGGTGTCACGTGCTACTAACAAAAACATCGCTGACACGTGCTCGGTACTTCTTGAAAATAGTTTTCTCCACCCATCTGCGATACTGGCACGTTTCTGGTCGTTGATCACAGAATCAATGTTTAGAATAAATTGTGCATTATATTTTTGTTTAATATTAAGCGGCTACTTTATAAAATGTTCAAATTATATGTACAACAACTTTGTTTATTGTCGATAGCACGTGACAATATGACCTCTGATGTCATTGACATGTAGGTTGCGAGATTTGTGCAGTCACGTGACTAAGAATACAAATGGTCAGATCCAGGTCAAATTTCAGCAACGATGTATCTTCGTCTCATCTGTCAGCAGATTAAAGACATAACGAATGCTATGTTCGCGATTTTTTTTAGAAAATAAATCATATTCCTATCGATTTCAATCAGGAATATCTCGATGAAAGATCGTTTAAGTTTTCTGGGCAGGCAAGTAATCGGCTACCCCAGACGGTGTTGGCGAATTTCAACTTTTTGATAGGGAATGCGCTCTGACCCTACACACCAACATGAATGTCCAAATATCAAAAAATGGGGTGGAAAGGGTCAGAGGAAATTCGGACTAGTCTCTGCCTTGGAGTAATCAAACGTTAGTGTATGTCCAACCGGAAGATACCAAAATTCTATTTTACTTAGTTTAGTTTTTGACAAAGACAGAATAAATAAAACAATGCGATTCTATAAGCTAAATTTGTCATTTTCCCTCTCGTCAAGTCAAAATAGCATGACTTGTTTTGTTTTAAATAAATATCTAAATTGTCTTCAACATTTAGCTCTTAGGTCGAACTTACACGACATCGGCTTTGAAACTCTGAAACATTTAGCTCTAAGGTCGAACTTGCACGACATCGGCTTTGTTGGTACTTGAGAAACCGTTTTGTTATATATTTCCTTCGTTTTCTGCTTTGTAATATTGTAAATATCGTATCTTTTCCTCGTACTTTTTTTCACAACTTGACTGCATGTGTAGAATAGCAAAAACGTTGGTATTAGTAATTACAAGATAAATATATCCGTTTTATGTTACTACATTTTGTATCATTGAGATATAAAATGCTAGAATTGAAAACAGTTGCATATGAAACTAATTAAAAACTTGTATGAAACGAAACATCGCCAACTTCTGTGTAAGTAATAAAAAGGACAAATAAAAGGCAATCGAATCCCAAAAGTGAATAATTTTGTGGGAAAATAAATATGCGTATTACATACAAAACACGTTCAGCAAGTCGTGAATATTTGTAGAGTGATCAAATCCGTGTTGTAGTATATTGTACTGGTCGCCATACATAGAATTATTGATAAGGGAAGAGAATCTACTGGTTTCCTTCTTTTACTATAAAACTACAATATCAATAGGATACTATATCGCAACCTTTCTGAAAACTTCGAAAAACAACGGAGTTTGCTTTGCCGAGTTCAATGTAGAACAGCTTCTCCACTGTAGTAAAATGCATTGGATGCGATTCCATGTGAGCTTATACGGTAATGCAAATTCCAGATGAGATTGTACGGCAACGCATATACTTTGGTTAATCATATTACGATCGTATTCAGTTACCATACCGTAAACTATATCCTTAAATGGCAACCAGTAACAAAACAATATAAGCACAGAAGGTCGTGGTGCTATTCACTCATATGGGAATAACCTTAAGTTCGTAGAAATGTAATACAATACTACTTCACTTTTTGAGATTGCAAAATCTCTTGGAATAAAGTTTAAGAAGACCAATATTTTCATAAATTACAGCACGACTTCAAAACAGGTCTACAATGTTGTAAGTTCGCAAAGGAGGGGGGAATGAAAAAACTTTCGCATTTTAAGCATGCATGAGTTATAGTCAAGAAGGATTTTAATAAAACGTCACTTGGATTTTTTCCCCTTTGTGATACAAAAGCTATAGGTCGATTAATAATATCTTGTTCCGCTAGAGAAGTACTTCGCGTAACTTCGGCAGGTTCGTTAACATTGAAAAAGTCTACAGACTTGGCAAAATTCCAGAAACTATCAGATATTGCTATGGTAACGGCAAGAGAGTGGATAACAGTTGATAAGCCAACTTGCTCTTGAATGCCCGGAGAGATCAGGTTTCACATTCAGCGTTAAACGCTATCTGATCTACCTTGCTTGGGGGAGGGGAGGAGAAAGGGGTGCGTGCCAAAAACATGTACATGGAAACCGACTTTTGTAATATGAGCTGTATTCGGTACAATGCCATGGTAATTCTCTTTGGCGTAGTGTGGAGTGAAAGATGCTGCACACATTGGGTCATACAGTTTTCCATCCCTTTTATACATTTTACCAATCCGCAAGAATTAGCCACAACTACAAGGCGGATGAAATCTTTGGCATATCGTCAATAATTCTGAGAGCACAGAAAGAATAAAGTTAGCGAGTTCCACACTTTAAAAGTATTGTAGACGATTTTAACTTTTAAATTTTAGTTTTTACTCTGGTAATGTGTACTAGTTGACGGAATCGGTTGAACATAATTCCGCACATTATATTAAACGGTACATTTTCCTTATGATGTTATCCCTGGTCACAGACTTTTGTTCACTCAAAATAATTTTATTAATCAAAGTAATTTCCAGAAAGTTTGTGTTATGGTTTTTATCCCTTAAACACTCGATAATTTTATTAAAGCGGTATGACCTCACTCAAAAAGTGTGAATTCTATTTTAAGTATTTACATGGGATGTTCTGATAGCTAACACGACATTACATGACAATGCCTATCCGTTATGCTTCAATGAATCCTGCATCCTTTCGTCTATTAGCGTGACGTCAACAGTTTGCACGATCAGTTTCTGATTTAAATAACACAAATATTACATTTTAAGAAGTGGAGATGTTAACCTCTGGTAAATTTCCATTCTCACTTAATTATTTAATTATTTACTCAGGTTGTTGAAATAGCTTGCGTTTCCAAATGCAAGAAACTGATCACGGGCATTATAAACAAGATTACCAACAACAACAAAAAAATCCTAATATATATGCTTTAATTATTGTATACCTTATTTATTTCATTTTCATATTCGATAATAATAACAACTTGGAGGGTTTGATGGTGTATCACAATTAGTTTCATGCATTTTAATTTAATCACATGTACAGATATCACCCGTTTATCTTCATTTTCCTTTAAAACGAGGCTGAAAAAAGATTATGTTATCTGTTATACTTTTAAATTTCCTCTTAGGTGTGTATGGGAGGTAGGGGGTGGCTGGTGATGATTAGAGGAAATGTGTTTGGAATTAAAACCTGGGGCAACTAATTTGGCAGAGCTAATTTAGGCATACTTTTAATTGTAACAAGGTCACGTCATATATACCCTAACCATGTAGTCCTAGACATGGACGTCAATTCGGGAGGGCGAGGGGGGAGGTGGCAACTGGCAACCCCCTCCTCTTCTGAATTTGTGTGTGCGGTAAAATTGCTATAGCCTATATAAGAAAATTGACAAGCTCCTCATAATATGCCCACTTCCCCCACCCCCACAATAATTGAAATGACGCCTTGGTCCTAGACGAACTGAATTAATTACCTGTCACTTCCCGTGACGTTAAATTGGAACGTCTTGCTACCGACAGTGTTCAGGCTGTAATTTGAGTGTCCATTCGTCGGATTGCTACCGACAGCGTTCAGGCTGTAATTTAAGTGTCCATTCGTCGGATTGCTTCTATTATTGCACTTACTAAACCTTTCAGACTCTATTTAAAATTAATGATATTACTTAAAACAGATATAGGATTTTGTATATTATCAGCAGTAACTCGCACAACACATTGATACAAATTCACATTTCTCAGTTGACAACTTTTACATTTTGGAAAAAAAGATAAACTGATTTTTACATTAAATATATTAAATTGTTATTGATGCCGTATTTTATTTGGTTCATTAGTGTATGCATGCCTCAGCTCGAAGATGTAACAACGCATTTCACAAACACATTCAAGTGATCGATCAAGGATATGTCTTGTCATATGACATGGATAATTTATCTCACAGCACGTACCAGTATTATTCTACAACCGTAGGCATCCCAAATGAGATGCAATGTATTCATACTAGTTCATGCTGTATCGCATTTTTTATGCTTTTACAGCACGTATCAGTAATTTTACATCTAAAATATGAAGCGAGCCCGCTTACTCGCACTTGGACACACACACACACACACACACACACACACACTAAAATGCAATAATTAGTACCTATATTGTCGTAATGCATCATGAGAAACTGATAAGCGGACGCTACATGAAGTGATAGATTTAAATGTGTCATTATCTGTTTGTTCTATTGGTGCAGATCGGATAATTATAGAATGAGATGATGATGTGTAGACATTGGAAGATCCGGCATAGAACAGGAAGTCTTGTAAAATGATCCGACTGTCTGCTGTGATGTTACTAGAATAAATTAAGATGATGGTAGGCTTTAGGCAGCTGCCGGAGAATTACTGATTATAAAACCGTTCCAGGTGTCAGTGTGTTAGCGATAATTTTTCTTAGTTGGGAAAGTTTGCATTTATATCACGTCTCTTAATGTAGAACTGAAAAGCCCTCCGATCGCCCAACTTCACCAAAATATTACCAGCAGCTAATTACTTGAATGTAACGACGGTCCTAGTTGCCACATCTCCAGCCAAAGTAAATTTCAAGACCTTTATAACTTTAAAGTTATTGACATCATCATTGTACGGAAACAATGTCTGATGGTCCAAAATTTACATTGAACATGTTGAGGCCTATATGTGGATTAGAAGGGTAACATTTAGCAGTAAGTCACGTGACCTATGCGCTCACGTTATACATAAAGCACCGGGTCATCAGTCACGTGAACATCACAATTTGGCTATGTGCCTATAGAACTATCGTATTGTAGCATTTCCAATATGACTTGGTTATGTTACTTGGAGGGAAATTGCTAGAATAAGTTGAAATAGCCAATCTTTCACATTTTTACCAGGCTCCATACTGCAAGCTGCAGTAGAAATTCCAGTTTTGTTGTACATTTTTATGATGTCATTTCTATATGGATGGATAAACGGGGGACATACAGTCTTCCCGCATTACCTATGTCTAAGGGTTGATATAAGTCGCAATGGTTTCTTGTGATTAAACCATAACTACTGTACTCAAGAAAAGAATTTAACTCACAAATCGGAAGAAATTCCCTCAAATTAAGTTCGATGTAGCAACAAAACAAAAATGTGTGAAACAGCATTTTGAGAAAAGTTACGGGCAGATATTGCCATGATAAACTAGTTCGCTTACCCTCACTGCTCAGAACTCTTTTGAAACAATATTATTATTATTATTATTATTATTATTATTATTATTATTATTATTATTATTATTATTATTTAAATGGTCAAGAAATCGAAAGAACTTTAAAGTTCCGTGCTATTTTCGTTTATAATTTATTTGAAAGTTCGAGTATAAAATAGAGGTGGAAGATGATACATTAAATGACTAGATTCATATTTAGGGTTATTTGTATCACTGACTTTCACACCCCTTTTTGCTTTTTTTTCAGGTCAAGATGTCAGACGATGTAAGTATGCCCGTGGATTTCAATTTTCAAGCCGTAACTTCTTCTGTAGCGTTTGAGTATTAAGTCCGATTTAGTTTCTTTTGCTGCTGTTTAGTAAATAATTTTATAACATGACAAACTGATTATCATTCTATCCAGAAAAATGCGAAACAAACAAAATGGCTGCATACTTTATATATTTATTCGTGTCAGATTTATTCCGTTTATTTGAGGGAGGAGACATTATTGCAAATGATTCCCTGCTTTCCATAGTGTCTTGTACGTGTGCATCAGCACAAGAGTCAATACTGATAGGGACTGAATAAGAAGCATAGAAAAATGATGAATTTTGAATCCACACAGAGATACTACTAATTAGCCGAAATAAATGTTTGTTTTAAAGATGCTAGGTTTTGAACGTTTACTTTCATTGCTGTCACGATTACTATTTTTTATGATAGGTTGCCGATTTTGAATACAACTATTTCCGTTTCTGGAAGGCCTCATTTCTGTATACAATTAAGTTATCTATACACGAGATTTAAACGCAAAATTTCATGTCCTTTTGCCTTGTCCTTTTTTGTACCTTGTAGTCATGCTGGTATTAGACCAATACGAAAAGCTATGCGATGACGTGTCGTCTGTCTTTCGATGTGCTTTCGGCAGTCACTAGTTTGTACGTTTTTAATTACTGTCACCAAAATAGTGCGATAATCGCTGCAAAGCACTGTAAGAAAAAATTCTGCCAATTGTATTGTTCGATTCTATACTTAAGTCCAGACGTATTCCCAATTGGTGGAATACAAACTAAATTTGACAAGATTTAAGTCTAATGGTGTTGTTTAAGGATGCAACTAAACGTAAAGAGGTTGCCGGAATTTTCCTAGTGAATGTCTTTTACTGTACTTGATCCATATAAAATATCCGTTTCGTTTTATCATTTTTAAGGCTGCCATTAGGATATATCCGTTTTCTACAGCCGCTTTTGTGTTGGGAAATCTCGTCCTGTATTTTAACTCTTTTAAGAAATTAATACGGCAATACGTTCTTCTCCATTCTCTAACATGGCTACCGTCTGCTAGATAATAATATTATGAATTCGCTTTTGAGACTATGGAATTTTCCTTACAACTACGGATATTTTTAAATTCTTTCATTAAATGAAAAATAAAGCCACTGCTGTAATCCCCCAAAACACTCTGAAGAGAATATTTTGCAACTCACTCGTAGAATATGTTGTGATCCTATTATGAAATGAGCTGGCATCTTTTGGAGTTTCCTTGAAAAGCATCTGATTACAATTTGTTGGTTCGGAAGAAGCAATAAAGGGGAGGGCATGAGTGTGGGTGACATTGATCTTTCTATCATGAGAGTATTGGGTCAGTAGGGCGTCTACTTTTTCCAGGAACATTTGTTACTGTATATCACAGAGCCAGAAGTCACGTGCAGAGAGGGCTACGTCAAACGTATTTTCAAGGTTACCGCAGAAGATAGTGCAGGAAATGAAAGAGGTATGGAAAAATTCAAAAATCAGAAGTAGATTTATGTATTCCTAAAATTCATTTATTCCATTCTCTACATTTCAGAAAAAGGCAAAGTCCGCTACCTCCAGTGTCCTCACCAAGTTTTCTCAAAGCCAAATTCAGGAAATGAAAGAGGTCGCAGATTCATGACCGTATTGAGCATGCGCGAGCGAAAATCCAATGCGCCCTAATTTACCATGTTTAAACCTGACTTTTCTAACACCCTTTGATTTCAGCATGGCTGGCGCTGAGGTGATGGCTCCTCCCCTCCACGGATCACGTGGCTAATGACAGCTTTGAATTCTCCATATTTAATACTGCATGTATTGATATCACTCTCCAAACCTAACAAAGACACATTTATATGTTATACTTTCCTGCTTTTCCAATTTGCTGATGGAGTCATGGGTTTTTAGTGTCAAAACATTTAAAAACCAGCGAGAGAAGACATTTATGTACATGAGTAATTCAACATTGAACGTACTGTCTGGTTCATTTATGTACCTCATGAAAAGTGTTTCTTTTACGGTATATATTTTTATTGGAAATGCTGAAAAGAGTCAGTTGATTTTTACGCAAAATCAACTTTTTCCATCAAAATTTAAGGAATTAATAATAACCTATACTTAATTGACTAATCACATGTAAGTACCTGCGTAAGTTACGTTTGAGTGAAAAAAATGTAATATATAGACAAGGCACCGAGTTGACTTATTCATGTACATACATGGAAATACGTTTACGTCCGTTTTGTATGCATATTTAGTAAAACGAATATATCAATATAATCTATATAGACAGAGTATGTATACGGAAAATGTATTAATTTGAAGTAAAATAGGATTTAATATTAAATATATGGCGGGCATCTTTTCATTGTTTTCCCAGTTAGAAAGCTATATATATATATATATATATATATATATATATATATATATATATATAATGAATAATATCTGAATTATTTTTGGTAACAGTGCTGCCCGTTCAGAAGTTTTTACTTTAGTGTTTGTTTCCGTTACCCGCTGTCCCAGTTAGCCTTCTTTCATTCGTATCATACGTACAAATTCAAATCATAGCGTTGACATAGAGACCATTATGGAAGCCTTTCTGAGTAACAGGAAGATGGCATGAATGAGGCACCCTTAATATAAATAATTATTCAACAATCTCACACATCTGAAATCGTTCCCAATACATGCATGTGTGAAAGTATTGAATTCTGGAAATGGGTATCGTTTGTGTCCCTGTCCATTTTGTACACCTAACATAAAGGGTATCGTTTGTGTCCCTGTCCATTGTGTACACCTAACATAAAGGGTATCGGTGGTATGAGACAGATCGTTTAATCCAAACAAAAGAGAGTATATTAATATCCAGAGAATTTTTTTTTGTTTTTCTTCGTTTTACCTTGAGATATTTCACTTCTTGCAGAAGTCTTTCTAAAAATGTAAGAAATTTGATAAATATTATCCAACAAGACATGCTGCTCTTGTAGATGTGTACCACTGATTTCATTACGTATTTGCATCGTATACACTACAGGTCATTTGGGACCCAATTTCAAAAAGTAGCATACATGTATGAAAATATGCTGAGTTTCTAAACCGGCCAGTCCGACTAGAAAGGGTAGGTAATCAATGTTGCACAAGATCTGAGCGACTAATGTTAAATCTCGAGCAGTAGAGCGTAGTTCTATAACATATCTTGACCTGAGTGACTAATGTTAAGTACCGAGTAAACATCGCATGTCCATATTGAAATTTAACGAGACCAACAAGTAGAAAATGGCTTATTTCCTCAAATGTCAGTAACCTTCAGAATAACTTTGATATAACAAATGACTCCCTTTTATAGTGGTCGTCACCTATAGGAGATTATGGCATGAACGTTGACAGTGTGGCATTTTGCCACAATATTAAGTCCTGTAGCAGAAAAGAAACCACAGTACTTAGGACACTAATCGTCACAAGATTTTGTTGTTTCTAATTGTAGAATAACAAGTTAATGTAGTGTTTTAATTTATTTTGCCTTAATTAGAAGATGTATGAATGCATTCTGTAAAATAATTAGTAACCACGTGTAACTGGGTTGCCATCTACAACTATCACTGTGATTTGTAACTCATTCAGTTACGCGTAGGTATCATTTTGCCCACCACTGGTTTTACAATAATCTCTCCACGTGTAGCCACATTTAGTTGACACAAAAATCCATGTAATGAGAACTGCGATCATGGTTAACCACTCATTGTTTAGAAATGGTTTTGTAGTGATTAGAACCCCAACTGTACAGTAATACTTTACACTTGATACGAAGTGGAATTGCCAAGGAGCTTGTTGCATTTGCGGAAATAGTGCCATCATTGCTGTTGGTATTCTGTAGATGTTCCCCTGTCTGGCAGAACTAACTTCAGTTAGTACAACTGCAGCCATTCTTGATTGGCTCCTTGTGTTATGATTAAGTTTCCAATTTCGCTACAAATTAAACTTGTGCTTCATGTAACTAATGTATATTACATGCTGGAGGTATCTAATTGGATTATAAAAGACACTAATGGTGTACATGTATAGTGTTTGAACTGTACGTATCTCGTTTAAGCTCCCCTTGGTAGATAAGTAAAATATGTGTGTGTTTGTTTGTGTGTGTGTGTGTGTGTGTGTGTGTGCTTGATACAAAAGTTGAAAATCAAGCTTCCAACAATCTATCACACTGCAACAAGATTTAGGCCAAGAATTTATCAGTATGCCACCAATACCCCCGTATTGTACCCCTTTGCTGTGTTTTGCATGGCTTTCTGTTGCTTGTTTTATTAAAATACACACACACACACACACACACACACACACACACACATAGATACCTTCAATATGAAGCCATTTGCTCTGAATTTCTCTTTCTCGAGATCTGTTGCCAATCATTTGTCCGAGGCAAATAGATGTGTTGATGCTTGTATCTAAGTAATCTGTTCACAATTTTGAAAAATATATATCACACACGTCTATCATATAAAGCATACAAAGAATGCAAAATTCAGGGCTAGATGGAGAACAGTGTTCTTAAAAGTGTCGGCATGAAATATGGAGTCTTCACGGTAAAGTGTCGGCATGAAATATGGAGTCTTCACGGTAATTTCTCTTCAGTTCTTCAAGATTAATTTTTTTTTAGAAAATTGGAAATTTCTGAATCTGTAACTCCAGCTTTAAATTGAATTAATTTTTTCATGTTACATAAAATATTCTTCAAATACGGCAAACTATTCATTGGACCTCATTAATTTTATTTCGGTTATCTGCTGCTTATTTTGTTCCAATTGTTTGGCGGTTTTTTTTAAAGAGACTTTAAAGATCGTTATTTATGCCGTTTAATACGACTCTTTTAACAGAGTTTATTTCTTGTGTCCAAGGAGATGATCAATAAATCACAGCAAATGGCAGAATATGAAGTATGAGCAGTATATTTTGTCATAGTCTGTCTCATAGAGTCCGATACCCCCACCACCTCCGCAATTATAGATTTTGCACAAACACCTGATCCCAATATTAAAGAGTTCCAAGAAAACATCGATTAATCTTTCATTTCAAACATTATCAGGTTTGCAGCCTGCAGCATTTACATTTAGTTAATTAAAACGATTCATTTTTTTTAAAATTTGGTACTTCCAGGGATAATAATAATGTTTAAAAACAGAATTTGAAAAGAGGGATAAACCAAACCGATCAATAACTATGAATGATGTCAAATATCGTTACGGATTCATTCTGCCATATATTTCAATTCCAATCTTGAACTGAATTCACAGACTCTAGTCAGAGGATGATTGTGTTAGTTATAAGATGTATAGTAACGTTTGTGTTTTTGTCATTATTATTATTATTATCATTATTATTATTATTATTATTATTATTATTATTATTATTATTATTATTATTATTATGTTACTATACATAGGCTTTCACAATGATCGACCAGGACAGAGACGGTCTCATTAGCAAAGGTGACCTCAAGGAGATGTACTCTTCATTAGGTAAGTCCGCACAATGTCAGACTGAAGATATTGGAAAATGGAATTAAAGATTCAAAAGAACATTCGTGTAGATCGTTGAATCGATATTCCACTTTTAAAATGCATACATACTTAGGTACGTATGTATATACATGCAAAGAAAGAAAAGTATTTGAGGGAATGCGGTTTTTATACAGATAAAGACTTGATGATAGCTTTTAAGGATTTTCACATTTGCTACCTTTATCGATTTTTTATCCACCTCTTTGACCGAATTTCAGCAAATGTGTTTTATATCTTATCTTGTTTTTCCTCGTGTTTACAATTTATTTGTTGATATATTTTATATGTAACCTTCACGTGGCAACGTATAATTTCATAAAATGCTACTACATACATACATACCGGAAATACAAAATAGATATGTAGATATATGGAGAGTTTTTAACGGCACGTCAGCACATCCTTGATGTACATGCCAATTAAAATTTACGCTGTAGAAAATGCAAGTGGGAAACTGCAGAAACTTTAGGAAGATAAAAACTTCCAGATGTAAATGATTGGTCTTTCAAACATCAATTATGAAAGGTAAAAATGTTTACTTTATTTGAAAGGTGTATATAAAACAATAAATAATAGTAACAATGTAAAAACGGTAAAGCATGTATGGTAGCTATTATAAACAGCCTTCTTTAGAAAAGTCAAAATGTTTTCGGGTCACACACACACACATATATATATATATTCATCGATTAATGGGACACGTATTCGTATTACTATTTTGAACACCGTAAATTCCCCGCTCTTAAAACATGTAGTTAATCTATTATATTTCAGGCGTTACACCATCTGAGGATATACTGGAAAGCATGTTAAAAGAGGCACCAGGTCAATTGAATTTCACAATGTTTCTTTCCATATTTAGCGAAAAATTGAGCGGTAAGTTACATTATTGTACTATACAAGTACAGATTTTTCTTATCAATCTTCAATTTTTACATCTGTGGAAATTATATCAATAAAATTAAATAAAAACACTCTAAAGTGAACTGACGTCCCCATGGGCCCTGCAGAGAGAGAGAGAGAGAGAGAGAGAGAGAGAGAGAGAGAGAGAGAGAGAGAGAATTTATAAATAGGTCAAGTTTAATTACATGGCGGAGGAGTGTGTCTAATTTAAAGTTCCTTGACTAGTAATTAAAGTTGTAAATTTCTCACGGAAAGAAAAAGTCAACAGCTAGTGAAACCTTGAAAGAATTAAACATCAACAATGTTTAGATTTTGTTTCATTATGGTGCAGTTATTGTGCTATTGAATTATATTTGATCCGAAGGCTTTCTATCAATGTTGCAGTGTCGTCTAAAATAAACTACACTATGAGTGGAATGTTTTTAAATATGTACATATATATATATATATATATATATATATATATATATATATATATATATATATATATATATATATATATATATATATATATAGTCAGTACAGTATATATATATATATATATATATATATATATATATATATATATATAGTCAGTACAGTATATCGCACTTATATATAGTCAGTACAGTATATCGCACGTATATAGTATATAGTCAGTACAATTAATACAACCCATTGTTAATACAGGTACTGATCCCGAAGACACAATTAGGACTGCATTCGCTATGTTTGATGCTGATGGAAAAGGAACCTTACCTGAAGAATAGTAAGTACTGTTAGGGGAGTAACTAAAGTCAGCGTGTGGTGTACATGTACATGCATCGAGGCATTCATTGTGTTTACTGGCAATTGTATAGCCGCTATACACGTATTATAAATAGAACAAAATAATAGTTCCTATATACACGACGTTTGAAACAAAGATCAGAGGAACATTCAATAATTTCGGTCGTGGACGTTACTTAATGACCGGATAACACTTCACATGTCGTCTATTACACTCATTCAGATTAATAACTGTCAAACACGGTTCAAAATTAATTTTGTATGGTTTCTGAAAGCTGTTTGGCAGTACGATTTGGGTCGCTCCACCAGTTCAAAACCCCACATGTCCGAGTTATCTGACATTTGAGTCGGTAGCTTATTCGACCTTGTAGTGTCTGAGATGTGAGATATTCCAGTCTGTAGCTTATTCGACCTTGCAGTGTTCGAGTTATCAGACATTATAGTCGGTTACTTCTTGGACCTTACAGTTTAGTATTTGTATTGTATTAGAAAATTGAAACACTGTTATATTGTTAGGCAAACACTACATTAGAATGATGTTTTTTATGTTTTAAAATATTTTAAATGCTTTTGAACTTTTTATCTGTATAGTAAATACAAATTCGAAATGATTTCTGGAAGTACATTCGGCAATAGGGGAAGAATATTCAGTACTCTATTGGCCACCTCTGCAATTTATATATATATATATATATATATATATATATATATATATATATATATATATATATATATATATATATATATATATATATATATATATATATATATATATGTGTGTGTGTGTGTGTGTTTTTGTGTGTGACTTTATATAAATTAGTATGCTTTTTATCTTATAGAAAGGATTCAACATTATTGCTTTTTTATTTGTACAGTTTGAAAGACTTGTTGGAAAACATGGGTGATAACTTTACTCAGGACGAGGTATGTAAATGATTTTGTTTTATCAATACCATATTATACATGCATCTAAAACTCAAGTCAGTACGCTTGTCTCACAGCGTATCGAGCGTGGAGTTAATTTAAATCGTCCCTGCTCAGCTAGTTATATTTAGCTATGAGAGTCAAATTGTGATTTATTTGTGCTAAACTACACTTGACTCTTATTGTCAGTAACATGTTCAGTGCCCTAGAGATCTACCACGGGCCCTGGGGTAAGAAACACCCGGGCCTCTCATATTTCCTGTTCAAGCACAATTTTTATTTTATAAAACTAAATAGTTTTGTTTGGTCCGGGCTTGATTTCGGAGGATATGTCCCCGGTCGCCCCTCCCCTCTTGTCGGCCCTGAACATGTTACATAATGAAACTGTCCTGCCATAGAAGCTTTTGAAACAAGCAGACGTACAAACGTACATATTTAAAATCTATAATGTATCGTGTTTGTTACGATTGTATGTATGCATCAATCTTTTGAAACAAGCAGACGTACAAACGTACATATTTAAAATCTATAATGTATCGTGTTTGTTACGATTGTATGTATGCATCAGTCTTTTGAAACAAGCAGACGTACAAACGTACATATTTAAAATCTATAATGTATCGTGTTTGTTACGATTGTATGTATGCATCAGTCTTTCCTTTGATTAACGGAAATTGGGTTATCCTAATAATTATAATGTTACTCAAGATAAGTATAAAGTTACTCAAGATAAGTATAAAGTTACTCGAGATAAGTATAAAGTTACTCAAGATAAGTATAAAGTTACTCAAGATAAGTATCAAGTTACTCGAGATAAGTATAAAGTTACTCAAGATAAGTATAAAGTTACTCAAGATAAGTATCAAGTTACTCGAGATAAGTATCAAGTTACTCAAGATAAGTATAAAGTTACTCGAGATAAGTATAAAGTTACTCAAGATAAGTATCAATTTACTCAAGAACGTTCTTCGTAAAGTAACTTCAAGCAGCTGCTACACGTGTAAACATTTATCTGCTTCCTGTTGACAGTGATAAAAATATCAGAAATCCGACAACTTTACTGTTTTCATAAATTCAGTATTGCTTCTAATAAGCATATACCTTTTTATTGGTGCAAGATATACAGACATGTACACCTCACTTTGAATGAATGATACATTATCAGTTTGAAATGTCATTTTGAAGGTCACTTTATTGTAGATTTTGAGTAAGTAATTTTACGTTTTGGTGAGAAACGGTGAAATTAAATATTTAAATATATTGTCAAAATATGTCTCCAGTACCTTCTTTTTCTAAATACTTTCCTCAGTTTTGATATACGTCATGCCGTCATTCGTTTCCATCCCGTTTCAGATTAGGCAAACGTGGAAGGAGGCCCCTATGGCGGGAGGAAAAGTCGATTACGTCAAATTCTCCGCTCTTTTGAAGGGCAGAGGAGAGGAAAGTTAAATTTCATCTCTGGCATTAGATGTACAGCCACATCACTACATTACCGGGTTACACCTTCCTTCACCCCATATCCAGGTGACTCTTCAAGCAAAGGAGAATTGGGACATTCGATCTTCTTCATGGCGTGAAAAAAGTTGATCTGATTTTGAAATAGAGTCACCTGAATATTAGGGTGAAAACCTCTTTCTCTTACTGGTTTTCCCACCGGAGCCTCTCAGGTCAAAGAGTGTTATCATTCCATTTTTCTCTTGGTTGGATTACACTGGCTGAATGCAGAGAGATATATTATTACACACTTGTTATTACGCTCGCTCCGGGGCATTGTGGGATGCGTGCGAACATCAAATTTGGCTGATGCAGTGTGTTGTCTTGGCAACTGTTTTGATTGGCACCTAACTGGCATGTGGGAGAATATCATGTATATCAGATATAGATAAGATGCTGAGTTTACGGCCTGGTGCATCATCCCAGGTTGTTTCTATTTCTGTTGACCTGGGCGGCTCTGGTAATATGATCTGAAAGAATGCCATTACCAAATATAGATCCCCCTTTCAGTGAACGGTAGGCACTACTTTGGAGCTGTATACAACCTGTACCACAATGCCCAAATAACTGAGTCTCTTATCACTAATTGGTGATGCGATTCAAATATTTAATACTACATTTAAATAGGTAGTGTGATTCTGTTTTCTCTATTTAGTAAATTAGGCTTTTTATCATTAACAATTTTCTTTTCAATAGATGCAAAATCCAATCTTCAGTTTGAACGTGTTGATGATGATAATCTTTGTGTGTTGATGGTTAAAAGGACTTTGTACAGTTTTGTAATCGGACCTGTCGTACCATGATCTTAAGAATTCTTTATCTATATTTATTATTTATTTAATTTATACATCATTATAACACGTTATCTACTTATCCAGAAAACACACGTGTGTAAAACAGTCTGCATCTAACGAGTAGACAAGTACTTGTTCTACTACGGGAACCATACATACTCGTAAGTTAACAAAAAATCGTCGACGAGGGGATGCAAGGGGAGGCCCTCGTCACCAAATTTTTCACAGTAACTGTTGTAATTGTGTTGAAAGAGTTTGTATGTTTCTCGGTACACGCTCCCATTGTGGATTGTTCCAGTGTACACTAATCTAATAAAACAAAACCTCTGTGCACAGAGTGAACTGACTTTCGTCCCATTCTTTATTCTTTACTTTAATAATATTTCACCTTTGTTGAAATTCAAAAAAAAAAAATAGAATTTACTTAAACTGATGCTGGCTAAATATATTTTCCAATTGCAATTTTCAAAATGTAGTTTTCTCGCGAAATTCGAAAACAACTTATATGACAGGTAAATTGCTTTTTTTCCTTCAATTTTAATTTAAATTTAATTTTTTTATTTGTTTTAGTCAGTTCTACTTGCCTAATATTCGAGATCTTCTGCAATTCACATGGCTGAATAAAATAATCATAGAAATTACTGAAATTAATTTTGTTCCTGTTACTAATCTTGGCTTAAATAATAATAATAATAATAATAATAATAAATAATAATATTATTATTATTATTATTATTATTATTATTATTATTATTATTATTATTATACCGAGTAAATTATCTTGCAAATATTGGATTGTTAAATATGTAATAACCTTGGTTTTTATTAATAAAAATTGAAGGCTAATGACAAAAAGGGATAAATACTTATAATACAACTAAAATTGTCACTTGCCATCTTCAGGCTCATTAAACCACTGGGTTGATCATATTGACGTTAGTATGAATACAAACCGGCAAAGAGAATTCGTGTGAAAAGTCTAAACAGTGGCCCTTAGCTTGAAAATATGCAGGTATTGTCATATTTGACCGCTTTTTGTACTGTATGACCATTTTCTGTCTCTTACCAAGAAACTACAAATGGTGCAGTACGTGTAATCCTTGCCTGACAAACATAATTAAGTCAAATACGTAATTATGCAATTGGAAATGAAAAGGCACCCCCCCCCCACACACACACATACCAAACGTCAAAGTCACCCACTTTATCACTGATTTAAATGGATTCGTACAGTGCATTTCATTGGCCAGGAACCCAATAAATGCAACTTGTCGGCTTATAAACATAAGATTTAATTCGCGGAAGAATTAGAAGTGGGTTAGAGTTAGGGTTAGAAGAATTAGAAGTGGGTTAGAGTTAGGGTTACAAGAATTAGAAGTGGGTTAGAGTTAGGGTTACAAGAATTAGAAGTGGTTTAGAGTTAGGGTTAGAAGCGGGTAACGGAATCTCATGGTGTAACTAGGAGTAATACACGTGAAGACAGTGAGACATAATTTTAATGATTAAAAAAATGTTCTGTCAGGAACTGCTCAAAGTATAACGTTAGCACACTATTTATTAAATGCAAATTAGGTCACAGTAACTTCGTTTTTCCATGATGCCATTGTTAGTCAACACAGATACGCAACTTAAATTGATTTTACGTCTATAAATAATTTCATGTTGACCTGGTTTTGCAATGATATTGTCGGGGACCTAAATTTGTAAATGAATTTAATTTTATTATTTGACAGATAAATGTTAACCTGCTGATGTAGCATGAAAACTATTTTTTACCTTATGAATTGCGACTAATGCTCGTTTGTCCGCGGATATCATTATTATTTGCAAAATCAGGCAAGGAAAATTACCTTTACAGACCAATCTGTTTCTGATCACGTGACATATATACAAATGGGCCCCATCTTGACGGATTTTACGATAAAGATCTTTAAAACAAAAACAAAAAAAAATCCAATCTTTACGTCTATACACTTTGTCCAATATCTTTGGACCTAGAACGAATATTAGGTGCTCCTGACATGCATTTACACATGCGCACTTTCGTTTTGCATTATTTAGTCCACATATAGTGCATCCGGGTTTCACAGACAAAGCTTTAGTCCAAACTTAATGTGAAGTCTTGAATCCAAAGATCTGATTGGTTGAAATCGATATCTGTTTTAAAAGTGACGTATGAACTATCTTAATTCTAGATTTAATGTTATATTTATGTGGGTGAAATTGAGAAGTCCTGAATTTCACCAACAGAACTTAATTCCAGAGTCCAGTGATCTTAAATTTTAAAATCGAATTAAAACTGTCTAATCAATGCCTTATGACTGGAATTAAATAAACTTGTGGCTAATCTAATCTGTAATTCGACATTAATTAATTAAGCTGTGGTTAATCTAATGTGTAATCGACTTTCCTAATTAATCTGTAGATAATTTATTGTGTATTCTACATTCCCATTAAAGAAGTTCATATATAATCTTTGAACGATCAACAGCCTGACTGACATAAGAAACGTGCACATCTTTAATCATCACTCGTATTTTGTGCCACAGGTTTGAGCTTCTTCAAACTTCAAAAAGCACGCACGATTGTCAAGTGGTTATCCTTTTATTATGATAAATATTTTGTGATTTCATTTATTTAGTGGCATGGTTTGGAATTGATTTGATTGCAATTCTGAATTTATAAAGGAAGGAATATTTCCACACTTATAACATCTAAAGTTCCTTTGAGTGTTTGGAATGGTGATTTAAAATGTACACGGAATGCTGAATTCAAGTTTAAGACTTTAAAAAGGTAATATCTATTTTACACGGCTTTAACGTTTACTTCACTTTCATTAGAACGTGTCTGGTTTAAATTATATTAGACTTAAGTTTAAAACAAGAAATTAAAATGATGTTACTTTGAATGTGGCGAGAAAGGGGAGATAGATACTTAATCGGTGCAAAGTGTCCAGCATTAATAGCTAGCCTGGTACTTTGGTCTCCCATGATACTCTACGTATGAGAATCTTGTGAGACCAAAGTAATAATGCTGATTTACAATGTAAGCTTTTGAAGGAGCCGAAAAGCTAGATTTGTTTGTTTTCGTAGATTGTAACGCTTTATTGGCTATATCACATTGATGATGTGAAAATAACTTCCGTCTCCAAACATACATAGAGGCATTTAACCACTTCTTGCTATTTATTTTAGACAGTGTGACGTCAGGTTAGCGTCTAAGGTTTGTGCCACAAAAGACAAAAATTTGATCTCCTAATGTTCAGACACACTTGATTAACATTAAATGAAAAGCTACGCTAAATTGTGAATGTGCGTGTGTATATATATATATATATATATATATATATATATATATATATATATATATATATATATATATATATATATATATATATATGCATGCATGCATGCGTACGTACGTACGTACATACATACATACATACATACATACATACATACATACATACATGCATGCATGCATGCATGCATGCATGCATGCATGCATGCATACATACATACATACATACATACATACATACATACATACATACATACATACATACACATGTGATGCGGGAAATTAAGTCTTTATCATATCGACGCAATATACATCGTTTATGGAAAAATTTAATCGTTTTTCACTTTGTGAAATTTGTTAATTTGTTTTCCATCATTGATTTTCCGAATTTAGTTTCTCCGAATTCTCCGCGTTAGGTAAATTGTGAAAAACAGAAAATTCGAGAAATTGTGTAAAGTATATGATGAAATGCGAATCAGAGAATTTAAAAATACGATTTAATTTGACAGAATATTTATATATAACACCGTTATGCGTTACGTACTTACACGTCGTAGTAATACCAGTCAAAAACCGAGAGGGCTAAGGCGATTTCCGTTCTACATTACTGACCTGTGTCCGCATGGGTTCGAGACTCGATCTCGACCAACATGGGTATTTGAAAACGTTTGCCAGTAGCTTCCCATGGCTTGGCGGTGGTTCTTCCCGGGTTTTGTCCCCATCAGATGCACTTGATGCCACGCGTAGTTAACTTATCGTGTGCTTCAAAATGGCGCTAAGCCTATAACAACAACAACAATTACTGTAGAAGCATAAACTGCAAAGTTATCTTTCTTACGTAGCCTCTCTAGGCGTCACATTTTAATAAAATTACACATTTAGTCTCAATTTCATTGCGCAACATCCATTGCACAACTTTCACATTTCAATTTGTTTGCGCAACATCTATTTCACAACTTTCCCATTTTAGTCTCAAATTCTTTACGCAACATCTATTTCACTGCTTTCCCATTTAGTCTAAATTTCTTTGCGCAACATTTATTTTACAACTTTCAAATTTAGTCTCAATTTGTTTGCGCAACATCCATTTCACAATTTTCCCATTTAGTCTCAATTTGTTTGCGAAACATCTACGTGTATTTCAAAACTTTAACATATTTAGTAGAGGTACGTCCCAGAGAGATATTGTTCTCTGAGTACATTTTCTCTTATTTGGCTATTTCGAGGGATAGTAGGAGTAACAGTCATCTCCCTTGAACTCATTATCGTTTATATATTTGTAGTACACCCTGCCAATATACATCATGGAATTTGCTAATTTTTTAAAACTCGTTCCACTTTTTGCAGCAACTAAAGAATGATTCGCACAATCACGGTTTATGTTTTATAAAAAGTATTTCCTTGTTGAATTCAGGTGTTGCAATTAAAGTACATTTGAAAATTATTGTAAAAGAAGAGAAGAACTTTAACTTTCAAATTAAATTCTTGAAAAATAACATCAACTTGTTTTGTGACTAGCCTTGATAAATATTTTTGCAGATTAATATCATTAAATCGATATAATAATGTAAACGATCTGCTCAGATTTCAAGGTTTTGCAAAACATAACCTTCAAGGAGATCTTTGAAAATCTATTCCAAAGAAGACTGGAGTAACGCGTAAAGAACATAACATTTCCCCTATTTTTGTGTAAGCTTATATGACTGTGACAAACTACGTCGATCTTAATCTACCGGCACACTATGCGACATTATATTAGAATCTATATTGTTTTCACTTGGACTCGACTCGAACGCTAGGATATATTGATATTCCTGCTGTAAACAAAAATTAAATATGGTAAATTCTGGTATTGAGGAGAATTGGCGAAATTGTTTCATCTAGACCGAAAAACATGTCTACTTTCATCTTGGGGCCCGAAATGGTCTAAAGCATTGACCGGTACGGATCACAGCCATCTTACCTTCATCCACCATTTCTTATGGCCGCAATGTATAGCTTATCTTGTTGTGGAAAAAGGCGTTAAACCCAACAACAAGAACGACACTCGTCCTGAGTTAAGTTTCAATTACATGTTGATTCTTGTCTGGAGAAAATTGGAAAGACTAAAACTTGACTGGTACGTGTCCTTTATTGCTAGGTCAGTGTATGTCTCTCTCTCTCTCTCTCTCTCTCTCTCTCTCTCTCTCTCTCTCTCTCTCTCTCTCTCTCTCTCTCTCTCTCTGTATAATTTGGATTTTTAAAGTAGCTTTAAATAAAATTCAGTCATATCGCTAAGATATCTGCCGTTTGACAGTGTAAAGTCATGTCTAGCACTGGGCATCATGCCGCATACATGTTTTCTCTAAGTCAGTATACTACTACTAGAAAAATATTGATTGATTGATTAATTGATTGATTATTCGATAGGCTGGATAAACACAGCGAACCAGCTAAAGTTTTTATACATATTCGCTAAGTAAAGAAAAACAATTTGAGATTGAATTAAGCCACGCGCAATGTTACAAAGAACAACAACAACAACATAATCTACCGTATCTGGTAAAGAAATTATATCCAGGTATAAAGTTATGAAAGGTTTCCAAGGAAAGATGTTAGGATAATTGTTTTTTGGAATAATGGATAATAATAATAATAATAATAATAATAATAATAATAATAATAATAATAATAATAATAATAATGATGATGATGATGATGATGATGATGATGATGATGATGATGATGATGATGATGATAATAATAATAATAATAATAATAATAATAATAATAATAATAATAATAATAGCTACACTCGTTAAATATGTAATTACTTGGGTAGATACTAGCATAAAAGTTGCGTCTGGTGCAAAACTTGTGACTGGCTATAAATTGATAAGATTGTCACATGACATCTATGTTGTTTAATTGAGGCCAAACTCCCCATAAGTTTTCAATTGCAGAATCCAGTATTGTTCCTCACGTCTGCTTTATGTGTGTCTATCGCAGGTTTGGTTGAATTGATATGATCTCCAGGGACTAGATTGAATGTCCATTCTAATTACAATGGTTGGCGACTTTTGTGTTGATTTTGTTGGGACGGAGGATTTTGTGATTAATCATTCATTTAATGAACTCATTGGTTTCGCCAACATATTGAATGGCACAGACCTGGCTGCTTGAAGATTGTATTATTGGCTCGACATACTAACATCTGATTGATCATGTAGTTTACTCCTGTTGTCGAACTTAAAGTGCCATAACAGTGTATCAACATTTATTCAGTTAATTTCTTGGTGAATGGGAACATATATTCAAATTATTAATGTAAAAATCCGATTAAAATATTTTCAATAATAATTGGTTGGGAGTCGATATAATATCGCGTTTCCACCTGTCTACGATAAAAACCGAATACAACAGCCGACCACTTCCGGTATTCAGCGAAAACTAGTAAACAAAGGCCGATTTGGTATCGTCATATAATGGGAAAGTCTTCAGAAACTCAACTCGACAGCTGCGGTTCTAAAGGAAGTGAATTGTTACTATCATGAGGGGCTTCGCCACTCGAAGACGGGGAGGTAACAAGCTCGAAAGATTCTGACAACGGTGAACAAGCGGCAGCCGGCACCAAAATCAATCCGTACTCGTTTCAAACCTATATATATATATATATATATATATATATATATATATATATATATATATATATATATATATATATATATATATATATATATATATATATATATATGTATTCAGTGTATAGCATTCCATCCTGGGTTCAGTCCAGTTTGTCTAGACATCTATGTTTTAAAAGTTGCACACTACCAGTATAGACAACAGTTTTTGGAGATTGTCCATAACAAGAAAATGAGTAGATTTTAATGATATTTTGTTTTCAAGTTTTACACTGTCGAACTTTTATACCACAGTGACACTGATAAATCATGCAATAAAAACAACACATATACATGTACACAAATTTTTTATATATGTGTGTGTGTGTGTGTGTTTGTGTGTGTATGTGTGCACATATTATATTTGGAATCATTTAACTTTATTGATATAAAAAATAACGATAAATCACACTGGGCCAATAACACAATTTACTATTTATTTTGATTTCCTAATTTGATCTAATTCATAAATCATATTTTATTTCAACTTAACTTTCAAATTATTATTTCAGAAAATATCGGTATACAATTTACAAGGTGGTGTCGGCACTTCTTTGGCATGTGTTGTTCTGAGGATCCGCACTGCCTGATCAAAACCTGAACTACACTGGCTTTCATGGCCATGATTAAACACGCTAAGAAGATTTTGAGTAGTAATAACCCTGTCAGGCTCTTATACAGACTACATAATGGATGCTGGTACATTTGAGACACGTGTCCGATTCTGAATATAAATTGCAAATTAAAGTGAATTTAATATGCATTGTATTGTGCAAGCCCAAAACTGCAACCATTTCTTGACGTTGATTAATACTTTACAAATATATATCTTTAAAATTGTTTGCATAGTTTTAATATTTTACCACAGGGCAAACTCATGACCTTTAAAATTAAAGGACTGTCAATTTTAACAAAACTTTTGCCTTTCAGTTTAAATTTAATTTTAATAAAACGATATAGGTACTTATACTTGATATGACAGTATATCTGTAAATGATATATTCCTTTCTGTTAATAAATTACTCTTCATTCCTTAGTGCGTTTTTGATCTCTTTTACTGTTGTCATTAAAATGCAATGAAGCTAGTCAAAGCCTATACAAAAGTAAATAAAGATTAAAAAGATATAATTCTATCAGAATACAGATAATGTATTAGTAGTATGTGTACGAAAACTCAAACCATGCAAAACAAATGACAAACTTTATGATGTGAGGTCAACCCAAGTACACCTTGTTCCAAATGGGATTCAAACCGATGACCTTGTGGCAAGCTGGTAATCAAGAGATATGTAAACAAATGACCATAAGATCACGGTCATATATACCGTTATGTAATTAAGAATGTACATGTCTCAATTTAAACTGTAAATTACAATAAATTCATCAGAACTCATTGATAACATTTGTTTGATTAAAAATGTGAATTTTATTTATTGTGTTCATATATTAATTTATTCATGTACAAATTTCACTTCCATAACAATGCCTGTGTCTACGTCTAGCTTAGTGTAGCTGCCATATCTGGCATTGTATCTAGGAGTGTCAGCTTTACCATCTTCTCCAAGTGTAGCAAATATCTGCTGTTCTGTGATCTCTTGCAATAGGGTCTTTGAACATTGTGCCAAACACTTCCAATAGCAAGATACAATTAGAATTTCTGATTATTGATATATGTTGACATGCTTATGCAAAACACATTCATGAATTTGTACATGCGTAAGGATTTGCTAGGAATTTTACCAGAAAATACAATTCCTGCTGATATTAGCAAATTTCCAACTGGTTTACTTCCAACAAAAGGCTGACTAAACCTGTGTTACATATGAAAGCAGTTCTTGCATTCTTGTTACCAAAGATCTATTCACATAAACAATTAAACCAACTGCGTTTGAACATCACTTGATACCAATCTAAATAAATCCATCAAATTTGATTCAAACATTAAAACTTTAGTTTCCGCATCAGCTGGAACATTCCTGAAAAATAAAAGTCTGATTCATACATTGAATAACCGTTCCATGGTGATGCATACTAAAAGTGAAATACATATCTTGTCCTATAGAGTGGCTTTGAAACTTGAATAGCATAATGTTCTTCAATGTAGCATACTTGTACTGTATTTTATGTACATTATTATTTTCCATATCCTTCAATAACCAATTCATAAATTGCATGTTAAGAAGGTAGCGGCAGTTCATCTTTACATTGCAGTAAAGGGCAGAGAGCAGTATCTGTATCATATTTTTCTCCATGATTTTGTAAGTGAATTTATCTCCATGATTGTGTAAGTGAATTCAGCCAATAGGCACATGCTATGAGAATATGGTTTGTTCCTGTTTATCAATTCTGTTATCTTCAGTTGATGACTGAGGGGAGGTTGGTAGCTCATAGTAACTATCTGACATGTCCTCTTTCACTGGGGACAAGAGTGGTTCCTCAAATTTGCTGGCTGATGCACTATATTGGAAAATGTGTTTAGATGTTGGTCTGGTATCAAACTCAAAGTAACTGGGATGGACTTGCTGGAATGCATCTTTTATCACTGGTCTTTTATCAATAAAATTGGTCTGCACTCCTAGATAAATGAAAATAGTTTATACAAGGAGAACAATCTTAGATACATGAATATAAGGGTTTTTATGTACTTTCATCTGCATTGGGAGTTTAAATATCGTGTTTCCAGGACAAAGATAATTTTTAGGTATTAAACTTTACTATAAATTTCCTGGTATACTTCAGAGTACTTGACAAAAGAAGAAAAAAAATCATCAAAGTTCCCTAAAACAGTACTTGTATAAGAACAAAGCCTACATTTAGCTTTAACTTACTAATACATTAGAACATTATATATGGACATTGTTTATGTCATCCTACCATCCATATACGGCTTATTTCATACTATTTCCAAATGGCTTTGATTTTCTGTTTTCAACTATTGCTTGTAAAAAATCAAAACCAAAAGTAATTATCTGAAAGTATACGAGTTCAGGTGCTTATCATCTTCACTGCAGGTCGAATCGTTGATATTGGCACCTTAATATATGTCTGGCATTTCTTAGACCGATGTTTTATCTTCTTTTTTTGGTTGACTTGGCAACAAATGGGTGCAGTAAGAGGCTTCACTTTATCAATTTTATTTCGCATCTACCTGAAAAATTATTTTAATCTACCTGACAAATTCATTTTCATCTACCTGAAAAATACCGATTGCATGAGTTTCTTACTTTTATCAATTTCATTTTCATCTACCTGAAAAAATGCCAATTGCATGAGTTTATTACTTTTGAATACTGTAGTTTGTTTCAGCAACTTATTTTAGAAAGTTTAAGAAGATGAAATTAATTTTTAGGATAAAGGAAATAGTTCACCATTTTTTTTATATGATGAACTCAACAAAGCCCCTCTCCATCATAGCATTATGTTTGACAAATTTAAAAAAAATATTTTCAAATACCGGCTTCTCTTCTCCTGATGAAAAGCAATCCAATCCTTTAATCCAAATGACAAAGTTGTAGTTTTTCCTTTAATTTATTTCTGAAATGTGAAACACATTTTGTTAAAACATCGTGCTGTGAGAAATGTCACTCTCATAAAATTATATATATATATATATATATATATATATATATATATATATATATATATATATATATATATATATATATATATATATATATATATATATATATATATATATATATATATATGCATGTATGCATGCATGCATACATACATACATACACGCACGCACGCACGCACGCACACACACACACACACACACACATATATATATATATATATATATATATATATATATATATATATATATATATATATATATATATATATATATATATATATATATATATATATATATATATATATATTATTTGTGAGTAAAACCTCACCCTTGCTGCATCTCTTTTTGAATAGACCCTTCTTATTTTCTTTGGAAGTGACACTTGACAAGTTATTTCATCTGATGGGAGAGGTGGAAAGAAACGGAATTTACAACAATAATAAAAAATTAAATATCAGATATCATGAAGAGGAGACTGATATAATGAGTGTTCAAAATCAGCTGGACATTTTCGCTAGGCCATCATTAAAATAAAATTACAAAGATAAGATACGCAGGTATTGCAATGCATGGAAGCGAAAATAACATGCTGCTGATAAAAACATAAATCTTGCTCCCAGACACAGCACAGAACCAGACATTCAGAGCGCAGATTTCTCTATTTGTATGCGTATTGCGCAAACAAGTTTGTATCCGACACTAAAGAAAGCATTTGTGGAAGGAAATATGAATATTTATAAGATAAACTAGTTGTTTTTTGGTCTAAAAACATTATTGGTTAGATATCATTGTTATTTCAAACATATTTATCAATCTTTTTTGAATGCGTACCTATTTTTCTATAATACTTATATATTCTTTCGCCTAAGGAAGATAGATTTGCCATTATATAAAATGATGTAGTGAAATACATGTATGTAATCTTACTGACAAAGTAACCGCGTAAAGAACCCGATTTGAAATTTTTTAGATATATACGTTTCGTCGTATTGCTTATAAAGCAATTAGCAAAAAGTACAAAAGGTACAAAAATGAGCTAAAAGATAAACTCATATATACATTATATGTCAATGATATGAACTAGTTTTAATACTTAATCAATTATTGAATAAATTACTATATACTAGTAGTTATTCCCCCCCCCCCCAAAAAAAAATCAAAATCGGTGATATATACTTTACGTAAGTTTTTATTTTATTTTAAAATTGGCTGTGTCTAACATATTACGAGACCAGGTTAGACAAATTGGCTGTGTCTAACCGATTAAGTGACCAGGTTGGACACATTGGCTGTGTCTAACCGATTACGTGTCAACATCGGCTGTGTCTAACCGATTAAGTGACCAGGTTGGACAAATTGGCTGTGTCTAACCGACTAAGTGACCAGGTTGGACATATTGGCTGTGTCTAACCGATTACGTGTCAACATCGGCTATGTCTAACCGATTAAGTGACCAGGTTGGATAGATTGGCTCTATTTAACCGATTACGTGAACAGGTTGGACAAATTGACTGTGTCTAACCGATTTCGTGTTAACATCGGCTGTGTCTAACATACTAAGAGACCAGGTTGGACAAATTTGCTGTGTCTAACCGATTAAGTGACCAGGTTGGACATATTGGCTGTGTCTAACCGATAAGAGACCAGGTTGGACAAATTGGCTGTGTCTAACCGACTAAGTGACCAGGTTGGACAAATTGGCTGTGTCTAACCGATTAAGTGACCAGGTTGGACAGATTTTATCTGTTTAACTGATTACGTGAGCAGGTTGGACAAATTGACTGTGTCTAACCGATTTCGTGTTAACATCGGCTGTGTCTAACATATTAATAGACCAGGT